>APFE030964184.1:9987-50584 GCA_000404065.3 Pinus taeda | reverse complement strand
GACCTCAAAATATACCTATTGATGGGACCCATCTTGCACCGCAATCAAACTTCTCCCTGACACCACTCCCCTCAAGAAATGGCTTATAATGTAGAAATTCCTTGTAGATTCAAACTGCATATTGTAATATGCTAAAACCATTGACTTGAATCTACTCTATTCATCATTGGAAACAATAAACAAATCATGAAATCACGAAGCATATAAGAGAAATAATTCAATCCCACATAACACAATAATTTTATGGGGAAATCCACAGCGAAACACCCCTATTATCTATATATTGCATTAATAAGAAAATATGAGAATATTGCAATGCTTTGCTCAAGATCAGGCAATATTTGCATTGACTCAATCTGTGTCACTACCAACTTGTGCACAAACTTAACTCGGCACACCTTTCTTTCAGAAGCTCTATGCACAAACATGTGCTTCCTATTGCTTGGTCTCACCAACTAGTGCTCACCAAAACAATGATTAAACTTGTGCCTTCATTCCTCCTTTTAAAGGAAATTCGAATGGCTAAAACAAGTGAGGTTTCTAATTAAGGAATGATTTATCTTATGACTTCTTCTAATTGCATGCACCATTTGTTTAATTTAGATTATTTTACATTGATAGTACATTGTCCCTGAACTCCAATATTAACTAGGTATTTCTCTAATCTGACATGCATCATTTAATTATGAGTGAATCTTCAATTCACCAGTTGATTAGTGTTGGTTACACCCCACTATTGTCGGTTACAGCCCATTACTGGATCTCCCACTAATTCGTCCATCAATTAGAACTAGTTTAACTCAATTAAATAATTACAACTCAAAATAAACTCAACTAGGGCTCCTAAAAAATAGGAGACACTCTACATGACTCTAGTTGGACTCCAAAATCGAATTAACTAAGCCAACTAAGTCAAATTAACTTAGTTAACTATTACAAGTTGTCATGAGATGTGGAATTACAATATAATTCCTAATTTAATCAAGGCCAACATTAAATTGGGATTTTCTTTCTTCACATTATTTTTAACATTTCTTGTTGTTGTTTTCAACACTCCCTCTCAACAAGAAAATAATTCAACTCTATCTCGATTCGAAACCTTTGGAATCTTTTGCATGCAAATCTTGTCACTATTATTGTTGCTACTGCAACATCTGCAACCAAAAAGCATCTAAACAAAACAAATTGAATCAATTATGTCTGCAACTGTCCACTAAGGAAATTGTGTTGCTTCCGACTCTACTATTGAGCCTCATATGCTACTATCAACACTTCTCTGCACTCATTAGTATCTTACTAACATTTATCCTCCTGCTACTGAATATTGTGGGCCCCTGTAGTAAGGTAATGATCCATGAGACAAAAAAAAACACCTCAATGGATCCTACCCAATTTCTAAAACTCTTGGACTAAGGTTTCATATTACCCCAACTCACACCTAGAGGTATGGCTGCATGTGCTCCTTTTTCCCACTTGGATCGAAATTTCCCCATACCGAAGGTCTCAGCTTGAGTAGATGGTTCCACCCTGTCTCCTCTCTGCTTCTCCAATTGTGGCTACTCCACAACTTTCTGAGGTTGTTTCTAAGGCTGCATGTTGAGAGGTAATTCATGCTCCCTCTCAACCACCAAGTCTTTAACCTTTTCCTTGCTCCTCAAGGATTTGCATGCATGAGATAAATCGGATATACTCATATTTTTGTTGCTATTTCTCTCATGTTGCTTCCACACTATTGCTGCAACTACTGTAATGATTATTCTAATCTCCCCAGGTCCTGAAGTACTAGCTTCCATATGGTTTCTCCCTCTGAAAACAGACTCCCTCTAAGTCTCTATCTCCCTATGGGAAATCTCTCTACTCCTTAATCTACTAATATCAATGATCACAACTCCCTTTTGCGTCACTAAACATTGGCTCGTTGGTCTGCCCACTAGAAGTCTTCTAGCTCCATTAAAAAGTTTGCACATAGGGTCTTCTGGATCTGCCCTGAATTAGAGCTCCATCAATCTACAAGGAAAACTTCAAAGTATTCTCTTCTATTGTGATTTCAGCTCTAACATCATGTAGAAATTCCTTGTAGATTCAAACTATGAATTGTAATATGCTAAAACAATTGACTTGAATCTACTCTACTCATCAACGGAAACAAAAAATGATGGATGAAATAATGATGCATATAAGAGAAATAATTCAATCACACATAACAATAATTTTTTGGGGAAAGACACAGTTAAAAACCCTTGTTATCTGTATATTGCATTAATAAGAAAATATGAGAAGATTACAATGCTTTGCTCAAGCTCGAGAAATCTCTAAACTATCTTTATATATATCACAACCAACTTGTGCACAAGCTTCTCTTGGCACACCTTTCTCTCACAAGCTATACACACAAACTTTTGCTTCCTATTGCTTAGTCTCACCAATTTGTGCTCACGAAAACAATTATTAGACTTGTGCCTTCATTCCTCCTTTAAAATCCAATTCGAATGGCTAAAATTAGTGATTTTTGTAATTAAGGAATGATTTATTTTAGGCCTTCTTCTGACTGCATGCACCATCTATTTAATTTAGATGATTTTACAACTAATAGTACATATCCCTAAACTCCAATTTCAACTTGGTCTTTCTTTTATCTGACATGTATGAGTTAATTATGAGTGAATCTTCAGTTTACTATTTGATCAGTGTTGGTTACACCCCACTACTACAGGTTACACCCCACTACTGGATCTCCGCCTAATTACTCCATCAGTTGGTGTTACACGGTATTTGTCACACCTCTTATTCAATTCTTGTTCCACATCCTGAAGTGCCAAAATGTTGACAATTCTGAAGTATATTCTTTATGAAATACATAATGTCCCTACAGAATAGAAGAAAAATTGCCCTGAGTCAATTCTGGAGAAGGTTGACTGAAACCCTAAATTTCAGGACCAGCACCCTTTTCCTCACTGCATGCTCGTGTTGATGGCAAGTTGAAGTTCTTTGACCTTGTACTGACAATGCGGGTTTTGATATGAAAATCCGTGTTGAACTTCTTCTAGCAAGTTTCCTCAAAATGGAGGAGAAGCTTCGTATGTTGGAAACTTTGAGAAACAACGAACTGGATGTTGTTGGGTAGAGATATGGTTGAGCTCTCCCATTTGGAGCTCTTGATCCTACCTTTAAGGGCCTTCCCCTTGAGATGTGAACCTTCCTCCCTCTTTTTTAGATCTCTAACTCCCTCTCCATTCCTATAAATAAAATCCCCTCCATCCCCAAATGGTTGGTCATTAATTGCGTGCATTCCTATGCTAAAATTATGCTTAAATGGTGCCCATCTAACTTGGATAAGAAGTGCTTGAAGAGTCTTGGATTGGACGTGTAAATCCACCAAAAGGAGGTCTCCAACATCAAGGTAATGGTTTTATGCTTCCCTTTTTGATTCATTAATATATACCCTTGATGTTCACTTTCCATAAATGTCTAAATATTTATGCATTTAGCTTGATACTCCTTGATCTATCAAGTAGTTTATGTTTGATATATATTATGCATGCTCTTGTATTTTGTATTGTCCTTTGATCTCTCTTGCAAGTACTCAAATGTAAGGAATGAGAAAGGAGGGGTCCTAGAAGCTAAGGGATCGAAGCCATCACCAAAGAATTCAGCAATTAGCATCAAAGCGAGGTAGGTTTCTCCTTCTCTCTATATTTTTAAATATAAGCTAGGAAAGTCTATATTAGTTCGTTCATTTTGTTGCTAGACCCAATAATTGGGCTAGAGAGATCGCCTCTACCGCAGAGGGGATTTATCTTCACAACAAAATGGTGACTCCATTGGGGAAGTTATAACCTCTTCAATCTATTTTCTTGATTTGGTCTCTTGATCACTTTGACCGACCATAAAATTATCAGTTAGTCTAGGTTTGTATAGGTCTACACATCGAATGATCACTGCCTTATTGTGTTAGGTCTGGAGTCTTTGTTGAAATTATTTTTATTTTTCCCAACTTTCCCACCCAGTGCATTTTTTTACCTCAATAGTCATGCTACCAATGCTTTTTTACTTGAAACAATCATGTTGGAGCCACTTTCAACATGTTTTTGGCTAGGAAAGTTGTGCTGATCTCAGAGATTTGAGAAAAATTAGGCTTCCTCTGTCAAAATCTAGTGTGTCTTGGCCCCCGAGGTATTTCTTGTCTTTTTTTATTGGATATACTAGTTTTTTGTCGGGTCATCTTCGTTAATTAGCAATTTTTTGTCTCTTTGGCTTTCAAGTGCTTGGAGTGAAATTGGATTGATTCTAGGGTTTTTAGGTCATTTTATTGTCACGTGTCGCTAGTGAGTATCACTAATATCTTGATTTGTTGGTTGATTAAATCTTGTTTTCTATAGAAATCATTCAAAACATCAATTTGCATTGGTTTTAGCATGTCTTTTACGAAGTTGCTTTTGAATTGTGTTAGGTCATCTTTCATTTGAAAAATCATATTTGTTGTCCATCAAGTATGGATTACATTGTTTGATTTACAAGCTGAAAAGAGTGCATTGTTTATTTGTTCAAAAGGGAAAAAGTGAAAGGTATTTTCATTTAAGTGCTTTTCAATTCGAGTTGGTGTTGCTTTGATTGGTGCATTGGTTGCATTAGAAGCATTTGAATCAAATTTTCATTTTGATTTAGTTAATGCTTTAGCTGCATTAGAGCATTCAAAAATCAAAGAAAAACATTATTTATGTAAGTGAATCTTAGTAAAAGTTAAGATCATTTTGCTTTCAAAAAAGTTCCAATTAAGATAGTGAAAAGTGAAGATAATTTTTATTTTTGAGCATTACATTTGGAAAGTGAAAGTGAAAGTTAGTGGAAGGCATGTTGTTTGATGAATTTTATTTGATGCATTATTGATTGAAATATCTTCCCATGATTAGTCTAGCTTTCATCGAAGTGGAAAGTTTTGTTTTCCTCATATAGTTACATCTTAGGGATTCAGGTGACATCATATTGAGCCCAAAATTGAAACATAATTCAAGATAAACGTCAAAATTTACTCGATTAACCTAAGGAGCATTTGGAACTTAACGGAAACATTTAGAGGCCTAGGATAGAGACGTGTTCTTGCGTCTATAAACCTAGTAGTTGCCGTTATTTGCCAACATTGTATCCTGAGGGTGAAATCTCGTTCCACGTACATAAATATATAGGATCACTCTCCAATACTCTCAGGTATACCAGAGTTTCTCCACATATGGAAAGTATATGGGAACGCTCTCATTTAACGGTTATGAATTATACAATGCTAACACGGACTTATGCTCCCCGTACCGTCCTGTATATATTGGCAGACCCCACTAAGCTGCTAACTTTAGCCACAGGTAACCAATTCATCCACCTTGAAAATGTGATACACCTAACACATCATTCGAGGAGATTGGATGTCATATGTTAAGTCCTTGGTTTGCACTAAGGTGTATATTGCGATTCACTGACACTTTGTAAACCCTCTTGCCTAGATTGCCCTTTCTGATTTATTTTTTGTTTAAAGTTCTAAAGTTTATTGCCCACGATAATATGTCATACTAATGAAGTCTTCATTGGCGTCAGTATGCCTTATTAATGGTAAATTTTAATTCAATCTCGAATAAATCACCTCCTCTCCTTTTGTTTTTGAGAAAATTTCATCGTGGAAAAACCTCTGAGTTCGCCTCATCTATCCCCTTCATAGTCTGACATTGAAGGGTGACCATAAGGATTCCACCCTTAGATTCCATATTCACTTGAAAGTCAAGGTTTTGAACTTGGAATTGTCTCGAGTATTCAACCCCTTACCTCTCGTCTCCATCTCGAGAGTCATTGTCATCATCTCAGGAATCTAACCCATAAAGTCCTGAGGTTCCTCATTCCGCATTATGATCCTCTAATAATTTCTCCTCAATGCCCATATATTCCATTTCATAATCTCGGCATACCTTTGGAACTTTCTCCTTGATCATCTTGGATTCCTCCTCACCAATTGTTTCCACCCATGACATCAAAAGGTGAGATTCCAACCTCTACTCAAAATCCTCCTTCGGAAGTCTCAGCCACTCATACTCTGAGTCTTGGTGATGAATCTAAATATCACTTTCCTCCTAAGGGATTTCCATATGTGTCATCTCCTCATATGGGGGTGGACCAACTCCACCACCTAAAAGTAGTGAAACTTTATCCTCGCCAGGTTATACCTCTCTTGGTCATTTAGTTTCAAGTACCTCAAGCACATCTTCACTTTATCATGATCCGGTATGGAAATCTAGCATTATGCCTACATCTAGCTCATTCGTTTCAAATGTGGCTTCCAAAATTCTTGTTTAAACTATGTTTTCTTTGGTTCCTATTCAACCTACAGTCACAATCGGGATAGTTAATGTCCCCATAGGTTCTTCAACTCCTCTTTCAACCTCTACAGTGGTTACACCTCCTCCATTGATTGGGCAATATGTACCACCCCCTATCTGACTCCATGGGGGGCAACCACCTCCTCCATATGTACCTCCTATTTCAGGTGGAACCTGTGTGAGTGGATCTCAAACTCATGTTATTTGAGCAAGTCAAATTTTTTGTAGTTTTCCTTCTTGATCTCATAAAATTCCTTATCAACGGCCTCTTTTGGCTCAAATACCTTACCAACATCCATACCCTCCTCATGGTTCAAAACAACCTAAAAATCCACCTTTCAATCAATAGGTAGGATCCCAAATGCAGTCTAGTCCTAATCCCTCATTTGGGTCGTCTGGTCAGTTTATGTCTGCTTCTAGAACTTGTCCTTTAGGAGTTGATAATCCTTTACAGCAAGGACCCTATCAAATTCCATAAAGAACCCATCAGCAACAAGGACCTTTTGTACAACAAGAACATTATATGCAACAAGCGCCTTATCAACAACCTTTGCAGTAGCAAGGCCAACCATTGCAACAGCAAGGTCACCCCTTGTATCAACAGGGTTAACCATTATAGCAGCAAGTTCAACCATTGCAGCAGCAAGGTCAACCGTTATATCAGCAAGGTCAATTATTGCATCAGAAACCCTATGCTCAATGCTCCTCGTAGGTTGTTTATCCCCCCTATGGTTCTCAACTGCCTATGGCGAGTCAATATCAAACTTTTCGTAGTCAAAACCCACCTTTGTGGGTGCAAACTCAACCTTTTTATGGTCAAAATTCCTCTTAGTGGGGGTAGTATCAAAATCCCTATGGCCAAAATCTGCCACTATGGGGGAAAAATTGATACCAACAAGGTTGGAATCCTCAATCCTAACCTTATCAAAGGGCTTTCATGCCTTTTAATCCTCAATTTCTATTTTTAGCTACTTTGGAGGTACCAGATGTGTCAAGGGTCACAAATGACCCAATACTTCATTCACCGTATTGGCCTCTGGTTCCTACCAAAATTCTCGGCGATTTTCCAAAAGTCGAAGGGATGTCTGGAGAAGACACCCAAGATCATGTCATGACCTACCATTTATGGTGTTCGTCTAACTCTTGGGTCGATGATTCCATTCGATTGCGTCTTTTTCAGCGAACCCTAATGGGTGTTGCTGCCAATTGGTACATAAAGTTACCTTGAGCTGCCTTTGAAGATTTCAAAAATTTCTCTATGTCTTTTCTTACTAACTTCCAGCTACTAGTTTGGTATGAAATTGTTACCCATCTCCTAATGTCTTTGAAACATAACACTTCTACACACATCTCTGGTCACATCCATGAATAGAGATTTCGACGTCACCTTATTAAGTTCGAAATCACTGATGAACTCTTAACCAAATGGTTTACTAAGCAAGTCATTAATAAAATCACTAAAGACATAGTTATGGGTGGCTATGTGACTGAAGAACAAGCCATCGCCCGTGCTCAGTATCTAGATTTGGTATACTCGCAGTATGGCACGCTTTATGATATCATACCTGATGCTCCGCAACCTTTAACTGATCTAACATCTTCTAAACCTGCCGAGACACCACCCATTGATGGTATTATTGGGTCAGTAGCTCAAACTTCTAGTAATGCTTCTTTTGCTTCTATGAAGCATCAATCTACTCTGGCTAGTGCGCCTTCTCCTCCTTCAAATACTCCCAAAAATCCCGGTAAAACTTCCAAGGTGTATGTTTTCCAATCTACCACAATAGACGAAGCCCTAAAGGAAAAAAGGAGGGTAAATGTAAGGCTAAATCTGATACCCCAAAACAGGATCCTCCTAAACCATCTGATAATGATGCATCCAAATGGAAGCCAAATTATCCTTGTCTTATATGTGATGAAGATCATTATACCAAGGATTTTCCCCATCGTGTTGAGGCTAGTCATTTGTTAAAAGGCACCCCAAGGACATCGGTTGTGTTGAAAGAACCTTTTCCATCATAACAGACTTCACTGTTACATCAACCTCAATACTCTACATCTTCAGGTTCTCAAGTTTTTATGAGTGGAATGACACCTGTCTCTGTCGCTACTTGATCAAAATATTATTAGACCCCTACCAAACCAGTTGTGGAAAATGATGCCATTCATATGCCTTCTACCTCCACTCTGCCCAGTTCTGGTCCTCTTCATATCAAATGACCTAGTAATGATTCCATTATCCAAACACCTCCCAAAGGTATTCTTCAAAAGTCATCGTATAATCTGAACATGCGAGTTTCTCAACATTATAATATTGTGGAAGATTTAGCTCAAGAGAGTTTGGCGATGTCATCTTTGGAGGTCCTCCATACTTGTCCATCGCAAAGGAAATAATTACTATCCACCTAAGGAGGAATTGATGCTACATATTCGAATTTGACTACTTTTGACCTCGAGAACCACGTTCCTCGTCTCCCGCATCAACTTGCCTTCTTGATACAAGTTATTATTAAGGGGAATACTATTCATATGACTGCTATTGATGAAGGTGCTTCTACTTGCATCTTGTCCCTTTCATGTTGGAAAATTATTGGCTCTCCACCTCTCAACTAGTCCCCTAATACCTTGGAAGCCACCTCTCAACCAGTCCCCTAATACCTTGGAAGCCTTCGATGGTATAGGTTCATGCCCATATGGTATTCTCAATGACTTATCGATATCATTGGAAGAAATAATTGTTAAGTTCCTGGAAGTATAAGTTATCAATGCCAATTTGAATTAAAATCTTCTACTTGGTCATCGCTGGACCCATGCAATGTTTGTGTGGTTTCCACTTTATTCTATGTGCTCTTTTTTCCTCATCAAGGGAAAATATGTTGGAAATAATACTAAGAGGGGGGGATGAATCAGTATTATTCAAGTCAATAATCTTTTTCTTTTCATACTCAATTTGTATGTGCCACTTCAATGAAGGTAACTTGTGTGTACATGCAACTATGTTTAAGGAAACAAGCATATATCCAGCAAACTAATGATTCATCTTATGTTGATCTTTAATCTGTGCATCAGTGCTTTATTAAATATTAAAGAGTAACCATGTGCAGTTAATAACAGAATGAACCAACACACATAAGAAGCACACATGAACACCAAGTTTTAACTTGGAAACCCAGTGTGGGAGAAAACCAACTGCTGTTGCCGTCTCTGTATTCTTTTAATAATAAGAAAATATGTTTACAAAATTGTACTCATGCAGACTCATACTAGTACCTAGACATCTACCTTCAGAAGGTTACTACCTTCTCTCGTTCTCTAGCTTCTACTAGAAGGGAGCTACAACCCCTTGGCTCTTGCACTAGCCGGTATGTTTACTAGTGCGTAGGTGCTGACCTACAGAAGGCTCCAACCTTCTCTCTTCCTCCAGGGACCATGTTTCATAAATTTTCAGCCTGGATGCTCTTGGTACACAACAATACACATGAAGGCCTCATTTCATCCAATTTTCATACTAGACTCATCGACAACATTGATGCTCAAAATCAATCACTACTGCAATACAACTATCAAATACAACTGCATCAACCAATCATTGAAACTCAATCATCTCTCTCTGAATCAACCATAGATGAATCAATCAATCACTAACAACCCATGAATCTCTGACACAACTGAATCAAACACTTACTGAACCTCTAACACAACTGAATCAAGCATTCATTCAAACTTAATCAAATTCAAACAAGCAACTGGAATAGACATATCACTGTAACTAGTACACAGATCTGAACCCATAACACTGCATCATTATTCAGAACCAGCAGTAACCTCAAAACCATGCATCAGAGTGTATACGCAACTTGGAAGAGCCCAACTAGCATGTATACGCAACTTCATCAAAGTGAACCAATGTATAGATCTACAAATACTTACTTATAACTTCGCTACACTTCCCGACTTCAGATATACCTAGATCATCACATATAAAGGATAAAGCATGTGTTAGCAATCAAATCTAGCCCATCAGGTCACTTAATGATAATTAATTATGATCCTGATCCATCATTATATCTCATCCATAATTACTGAAGAAAATCACAATCAATCAATCAATTTGAACTCTGTCACCAAAATGCAGTCACTAGAACATAAATCAAAAACCTAGAACTTTGCATCAACAACCAGAACAAACTATAACTTCAAACATCATAGTTCATAAGGTATATGCTACTTCGATGTGTCAAACCTGTGTGTACATGTTCTTTTACCAAAACGAAACAGCGTACATATCTGGAAATACTAACTTAAACTTCACAGACATTCCAAACTACAGTCATACCCAGATCATATCATTTATAGAATAAAACATGCTTCAGTATGTAGTTCGATATTTTCCATGGTCAAACCACATAATGATAATACATTTAAGGCTTTATGATCCTAATCCATCAACCATCATCAACCACATAGGTGCATCCTTAGATCAGATTAAGAAATGCATCAGAAGATCATAACCTGCATATATGATCTAATACTTCAGAAGATATTCAATATTTGCATGCTTTGGCCTAATGATCTTCTCCTCCTTTTATATTTTTGGGCCTTTCTCAATACCATGGACGAAAACCACTTAGGACCAAATACTAGGGTCAATACCTCGGACCAGATACCTTGGACCAATACCATTGTTATATACCTAGGGGGGATAATATGGGGTACCAAGGGAGGTACCCAAGGTAATAATGTAATAATGAGATGGGTCATAGTAATAAATAAGGTGGTTAACCCATATCATGTAAGGGACCACAAGTAGTTAGTAATAATGTAATGGGCCCATGGTATTAGTGGATGGTATGAGGGAACCATGGTAATGATCCATGGTATTGCATGTATGAGGCCTATATAGAGGCTAGAGACTCCAGGTGAAGAAAGATTGTCAAGGATTATTGTATGTACAAGCATATGGCTTATGGAGTGTTCTCCTTCCTTAAGGAGTGAATGTATGGTGTTGCCCTACCTTAAGGGTTTGATAATAAAGAAGCATTTCTATCTATTTCAGATCTTGTTATATCTAGGGGGGATAATATGGGGTACCAAGGGAGGTACCCATGGTAATAATGTAATAATGGGATGGGCCATAGTAATAAATAAGGTGGTTAACCCATATCATGTAAGGGACCACAAGTAGTTAGTAATAATGTAATGGGCCCATGGTATTATTCGATGGTATGAGGGAACCATGGTAATGATCCATGGTATTGTATGTATGAGGCCTATATAGAGGCTAGAGACTCCACATGGAGAAGTCAAGAAATATTGTCAAGGATTATTGTATGTACAGGCATATGGCGTGTGGAGTGTTCTCCTTCCTTAAGGAGTGAATGTATGATGTTGCCCTACCTTAAGGGTTTGATCAATAAAGAATCATTTCATATATTTTTGGGTTAGATCTACAACAACCATGGATCAAAATACCATGGACCAAAAACTTAGTTTTCCAAGGTATACACGCTTTTCCTTCTATGAAAGTGCATGTATACGATATATGCTTCTTTTGTTCAGTGAACCTATGTGTATACATAGCTTGGTCAAGGTGAACCTGCATATACCTCTCTTTCTTTATTATTTGTAGTCTGATCTGTAATTCTTTGTTGTTAACCTGTTGTACTATGAACTATCATCTGAGAGAGTTGAGATTGTACTTACTTCTAAACTAATTCCTTTGAACTGCGCTTCATTTTATCACGTATGTAAACACAACTTCCATGCATTCTGTCACATCTGATTTCTCTTCTGTAGATTCATCTAGTTACCATATACAAGTGAGTTGTTCTGCTACAAGTAGGTTTCCATCAAGTACAACACATGCATCATAATGCCAACAAAATAGTCATTATTGATCATCTTGCCTTTTTCTCTTCCAACTCTTCAAATGGTACTCTGCCACATGCTGGGAATATTGATATCCCTTATGAGAGTGTTTGGGTGATTATTTTCAAAGACTCTTCCCTTATGGGAACTTTTTCACTTCCACCTTTGAACATCACTTCAATGAACATGTTCTCAACTTGTCACTATCCTTGGGTCATTCCCCGTCCTCATCAGATTTCCAGTTTGGCGATGTTATGATGCTTAGCCCCATAGAGAAAACATATCAAGCTGTTGTTTTGGCTTCTGCGAAAAATTCTGAAATTCATGATGATCTCAGTTTAAGTCTAGACGCATATTCACAATCTCCCTGGCTCGATTCTTGGGATTCTTTGAATCCTTTGAATGATACATTTCTTACTAACGAAAGTATCACAAAAGTTATGTCTCATGAGGAAACTCCATGGAATGATTCCCATCGTTTTTCCTCATTTCTCCCAAGCCCTAGTGGGATATATTTCTGTCTAGAAACCCTTATTTCCGATGTACTGACTCATCCACTTCATACAGCTATTTTGGTTCACGAAGTGTTATCCGAAGGAAACATGGGGAACATTTTGGCTACATTTCTCATCAGCATCTCTGTCAAACCAGGGATTGTTGAAAATATCCATGTTAGGGTTTCTTGTTCTCTAGATGAGATCAAGATCTATACCGCCCTCTTCAAAAAATTATATGATGTCTTTGCTTCATCATACAAAGAGATGCATGGCATAGATCGTAGTATAGTAGTGCATGAGATTCCTACTTATCCGAATATGAAGCCTTTCATCAGCACCTTCCTCTCGTGCACCCTAGAAATGAAGCTGCCATAAAGGGAGAAATTGAAAAACTTCTTAAAGTTGGTTTCATTTATCATATTCCATTGACAGATTGGGTCTCGAATATTGTTCCTGTGACTAAGAAACAAGGAACTACTTGCAATTATCTTGAATATCGTGATATCAATCGGACATGTCCTAAAGATAATAATCTAACTCTATTTCTAGAGCATATCATTGACGAATATGTTGGGAGCGAGATTTTTTTGGATACAACCAGATTAATAGTATGGATGAACATAAAATTGATTTCATTTGTCCTTGGGGAACCTTTTCTTACAAAAAGATCCCTTTTGCTCTGAAGAATGTTGGTGCTACCTTCCAATGAGCGATGTCTGATGCCTTTTGTGGTATTAAGCATATCGTTCAACATTATCTCAATGAATTACCAACACATTTTGCTAAGCATCACGATCACCGTAATCACCTTCGAGAGATAATTCTTCGTTGTTGAAACTACAATATTAATTTGAATCCGCATAAGTGTGTTTTTGCGTCGAATCTGGTCATCTCTTTGGGTTTGTTGTATCCAACAAAGGCATCCAGATCAATCCCATTAAGGTGGATATGCTACGGTTCAAAACATCCTTTGTGCTGAATATTTCTAGCCTTTGATCTTCAAATATTGCATTTTAATAGTCCAAAAATGTCATGCCTAGCAGATTTATAATTGTAAACAACGTGCCCCACCTGCACCCTTGCACCCAATTATTACCGTCAAACCCTTTCCCAAATGGAGTATTTATTTCATGACATGTAACCCGCGCTCAGCCAGGGGGCATGGTTATATCATCATTGTCATCGATTATTTCACTAAATGGGTTGAGGTGATGCCCACATGTGATTCTGAAGGTAAAATTATGACTCAATTCCTTTTTAATCATGTCATAGATCAATTTGGTGTCCCTCAAGCCATCATCATCAACCATGGCTCTCATTTTCAAAATTATATGATGACAGATCTTACTATTTAATTGATTTTGTGTCACGACAACTCAACTCCTTACTATCCATAGGCCAATGGCCAAGTTGAGGTAGTCAGCAAGACTCATACTGTTGGAATGCATAAACGAAATTGAAACCTTATGTTATTTTCATCTTTGTGGGAATACCAAACCACAACTAAGACAACAATTGGATTCACACCCTTTTAGTTGGTGTATGGTCTAGAGGAAACCCTTCTGATTGAATGTGAGATTCCTTCATTGAAACTAGTTGTTGAATTACTCCCTGAAACTTCGTCAGAGGAGGAACAATTACTTTACCTCAAAAGGCTTGATGAAACTTGTCATATTGTTTTGTTAGTAATTGAAGCTCAAAAGAAACAAACTAAAGCACAATATGATAAAATTGTTACTCCCTCTATTTTTGTTGAAGATGACTTGTCTTGTTATATGATCAAACCATGATAAATTGGGAGCTGGAAAATTCAAACCAATGTGGCATGGGCCTTACATTGTTAAAGGAGTATTAGAAAAGGTCCCTATGAGTTGTTTGACTATGAAGGAAATTGGTTGGCTAAGCCCCGAAATCAGATTTACCTCCAGAAGTACTATGCATGATTGCATGTAAATACTTTGTACATTAATGTGTAATTCATTAGTGTGCAGTTTGGTTTTGGTGTGTTTGTTTTCTTTTGCAAACGTGTTTTCCTCTACTTACCATGCATTCTACTTCGTCTGCAGATGTCATCAAACCTTTATGTCGGTTTCAGTGATGGATCTTGCTGTAATACATGAAATTTATCATCCATTTCAATACTAGCAATCTCAATCTAAGTTGCAACAATCAAGGCACTTCCAATGGATGGGTTTTCTTCAATAATTCCACTTGGTAATAAGGTATAAGAAAGGTATCTACAATAAGGTTGCTGCTACGCTTTCTAGGCCTATTATTAGTGTAGATACTTTACTCAAGCATAATTATTTTTTTCATGAAAGCTATATTAAGCAATATGCATTAGATGATGATTTTCAGGATGTTTATGCAAGATTGAGTCAAGGTAACTAAGTAGAGGAATTAGATTATCATTTGCATTATAACTTGTTGTACCATCTTGGTAAGAATTGTATTCCATAGGGAGAAAGAGTCAACATCATAAGAGAGGCACATACTTCTCTTATTTCTACTCATTTCAGTGTAAGTAAGACGGTTGCACATCTACAAAGGTATTGTTATTGGCCTCATATGCTTGAAAGTGTGTCATGTTTTATTAAAGGATGTTCATGATGTGCAGTCAGTAATCCTAGTAATAGGAAGTTAGGATTTTACACACCACTTCTCGTTCCTTCACGAATGTGGGAGAGTGTTTCTATGGATTTTGTAGGAGGTCTTCCATTGTCAAAAAGAGGTCATGGTTATTCGTATGTAGTTGTGGATAGGTTCAGAAAAATGTGCATTTTGATGCCATGCAAAAATCAAATTACAGCTGAACAAATTTCTCAGTTATTCTTTCATAACCTATGGATGCATTTTGGATTTCCCACAACCATTGGTAGTGATCAAGGTCTCGCTTTGTTCGGAATTTGTAGGTTTTAACCCTGTATAGAAATTACCTGCATACGAATTCTAAAACAAAGAAAATAAACAATGCGAGAGCATAACACATAAAACACATATGCACAAAGATTTTTCCCTGGATTCCAAAATCGGGACTACCAGCTTGATTTTTCATTTTGTTCCTTTCAATGTTACAATACATATTTATACATGCCGAAGCATCCAATACCATGGACCGAAAACCATCGCGTCCAAAACCATGGACCAAAAACCATAGGTAGGTTCGCCGAACCTAATATAGGGTAAAAAAAAATATTTCCCGGGGCGCTGCCCCGGACAGCTCTAACCCCCCCGGTTCACTACGTAGGTTAGTCGTGGAAATAATATAACACAACCCAATAGAATTCTTGGTCAATCTTGTGGATATTCATAGACACCAAATTGAAAAAAGAGTTCAACATTTCATCCACAAATAGATGGTCAAACAGAGGTGGTGAACAGGACATCGATACATCTTCTTTTTGGGTATTGCAGCAAGCATCCTAAGTTGTGGGATCAACATTTGCACTACATTCAACATGCTTACAACCGGGTCAAGCAATCTTCAACTCAAACATCGCCATTTGAGGCATGTTTGGGATACTTGCCTAAGTGTCCTTTTGATTTTAGTTTTGGAAAGGATGTTTTTGTTGATGGTCATAGCGACATAGACAAATCAAGAAGGTTCATTGAACAAATCCAATTGGTACACCAAAGGGTTCAAGAACAACTAGAAAAGAGCCAAGGCAAGTACAAAGAAAGTCATGACAAGCATCGTGTATATCAAAAGTTCCAAGTTGGTGATGAATTATGGCTTCACATTAGAAAAGAGAGGCTCCAAGGAGAAGGTAAAAATCTAAAACCAATTAGATACGGTCCATTCAAAATTCTAGAAAAGATTGGTGACAATGCCTTCAGGTTGGATTTGCGTTCATATATGCAAATTTATGTTGTTGATAATGTTGAGAATCTAAGGTTGTAAGAGCCTCCTTTGATTGAATATCAAGGAGAAAATTTCCAAATTCCTTCCATTGAGGATTTTTCTCTTGAATACCATGATGAACTATAAGGAAACACCATTCTTAACAGAAGAACAAGGTCTTCAAAACGAGGGAGTGTGGACTACCAGCGAGTGGGGATCAAAGTAACAAAACCTTCAAAATCTAAAATGGATCGATATTGGAAGGTGAGGTAATTGTACCCTCACCTGTTGGACAACTGAAAGTGATATTTTATGGTCCAAAAGGCTTCCGGTGGGGAGGAATGATCAGGTGCTCAAAAAATAGCTCAAAATTCAAAGTTTTTAGATCAGTGTGGAACCTGAACGACCACGTATTTCTCGTCATCCTAAATCCGATGCAACTCATTTCATGTGAAATGGAATCTAAATGCTCCCAGAATAATGTTCTATTCACTTTCCTAAACAGGGGAATTTTTGCAAAATGTGACAGCCCAGTCAGCAATGCGTACTGCTGACATGGCGCTAACTGTGAAGGCTGAGGTGGTAGGTTTGACTGGTCAATGGGACTTCGATGAATCAAGTTATTCCAAGTGGAATGATCTCATTGGGTCTAGTTGGTGGTTTTTGATTGGGTGGTTGGTGGCCAACCACAGTTGACATGTGGCCCAGCCAAAGGTCACCATGTGGCAGCTCAGGGGCCACCAAAATTTTGGGTCAAGGTTTGGGTAGTAGCAGCAGGGGTCTAACCTGCAACCATGAAGCAACAAGCCAATCCAACTATGAACACACCATACAAGAAGTTCTTAACAATATTAGTCCCCGAATTTTATTTGAAATTGATGTGCGCGCCAATCCGAGGAGGGGCTAGCCCACAGGGGTTGGCCCTTGGGTGTGCCACCACATGTCACCACCAACAAAGCGGTGTGGAGGCCTAGCCGACAAGGGTGGGCCGTTGGCCTTATCCCCCAGCATGTGGCCCCATATGGCCACGAATTTCAGATTATAGGCATTAGAGGACATCTAATTGTCCGACAATTTTGACCTGAAATCGGCAGAAATGTCGCTCAGTTAGCAAAAATTTGGGAAAAATTGTAGGAAGGTGCCAAGTTTTGGGGAATTTGTGATGCGATTAGAAGAAATACTTGGGGAAGCCATAACTTCTTCAGTTTTTGACCAAATCGGGAGAAAAAAGAGCCTACATAGGCATTTTTGGGCATTATGGAGCCATTGGAACAAGTTTCAAAGCTATTTGAGCATTGTAAACTGATTTATTCACATTTTTTAGCATACTAGAGAGGGAAAAGCCATTGGAAGCTAGACAAAGGAGGCATAGCATGGGGTGAACTCCTTCATCATGTGTTGCTGTGATATTTTTTTGGTGATGTTCATGTTTGTTATATGCTATTGTTCAGTCATTTGTTTACGTTAATTTTCACATAAATTTACATAAAAACACTCAAAAACCCATGTTTAAACTTGCAATTAACTTCATGAATCCTTAAGAACTTTTAACATATTCTGAAAAGGAATTTAGCACAAAAAACTAATTATTCCATTCAGATCACTAATGCTTCTCTCCTAGTCATGGTGTATTATTTTTCTGTAGCTAACAACTTCTTGCTGGAAAAGTAGATCGGATGGTCCAAGTTTCCTTCTTCTGGTTGCGCCAATACTTCCCTTGGAGAAATTCCTGATGTGTCGATATGTACATGGAACTTCTTATTCCAATCCAGGTATACTAAGATGGGAGCACTCACCAACTTTTCCTTCAGCATGCTTAATGTCACCTGACAATCCTTTGACCATCTAAATGCTTCCACCTTCTTAAGCAGCTTCTCCATGGGCGTGGTGATGGAAGCATAGTTGTAGATGAATCTGTGATAATACCCTGTGTGTCCCAACATCGATCACAACTGCTTTACCTTGTCTAGGGGATCAATATTTGTAATTGCCGCAAATTTTGTAGGGTCTACACAAACACCATCCTTGCAAATGATGTGGCCCATCAACGTGCCAAACGGAACTACAAAGATACATTTCTTTAGGTTCAAGGAGATTCGCAAATGTCTGCAATGATCAAACATCACCCTAAGTAGGCTAGCATGCTTTTTCAACAGGCTATAAAATGTCCAATCATCCATATATACCTCTAGAAATTGGTTAATGTAATCCCTGAATGTGATGATGACAAGATAGGAGAAAACGGCAAGCACATTTTTTAGGCCAAATGGCATGACATTGTACACATATGACCCCCACTCTATGGTGAAAGTGGTGGTCTTCTTGTCCTCCTCTACTGTCCGTACTTAGTGGTATCTTGAGAACCCATCTGCGAAGGAGTATGCTTCATTCACCGCATCGTTGTCTAGGACCTCATCACTTAAGGGTGTGGGGAATATATCATGTACGTAGGCATTTTTTAGGTTGTGGTAGTCTAGGTAGAACCTTATCTCCATGGCATCATTCTTGTTCTGGATCACTATTGAATTGATCCATTCTACTTCATCTACTAGAAAAATGAGCCCTGCTTCCAACATCTTGTATATCTCTTTCTTGACCTTTTATTTTATTCTTGGGTTTAGTCAGTATGGTTTTGCTTCACTCATTTGGAATCAGTTTTTAGTACAATATTTATTACCCCAATATCCCCATTGATTCCCTTTAACTCCACAACTGACGTTGGGAACAAGTCCTCGTATTGTCATAGAAGATAAAAAAATATCCTTAGTCGTGTACTCATCCCAGTAGTCCCCTGTTCATGCCATCTTAGGTTTGTCCTTCGTGCCAATGTGGTTCTTCCACAATTTTACTGGGAGAAAGTGAGGGACATTTATTGTAGGTCCTTCTCAAAGATCACTCTCTCCTTCAGTCTCATGAAACGTCAAGTGCCCGAGCCCTTCTAGGTTGTACTCCTCTGGATTTGCATTCACGTTTCCGTAAGCCATGGCCTCTAGGTACCTGACTCATAAAAGTATTGCAGGAACCTTTCATTTATGCATCCTTCCCATAATTGACCCAATGTGAAGAGGATCCTTTTGATGGAATATAGAGCCTCGGTCAATCGTTTGTCACTATCTTTAAATGAAAATTTGTTACTAAATTGTTCAATCAGTGTGTCCCAGTCCTCTGTTTGTCTTCAAATTTCTTCTTGTATATACCATGCTTGAGGGACTGTACCCAAGGTGTGTATGAACATGTGTACCCTTAGTTCCTTCACAACCTACTCTCTATTCCATATGTCTGTATAGTTCTCTAGGTGTTGTCGGGGGTCAGAGTTCCCCCTATATTTTCCAATTTCTTGTAGTCGGTCCCCTGCTTGCTTAAAAATTTCCCTCATGGCCCTCTTGATTATTTCCCAATCATGGAGGGTGTTGTGGTGTGCTCCCCACCAACGTGTTGGGGTTGCTTGCAGTGCAATTTCTAGTAACGATACCTTGTTTCTCTCTCTTATGGTTCAACCAATCTTATTTATAAATACAACTATTGAATCTATGGCATGAAAAGTGGGATAACACTTACCTCTTTTCCAATCCAGTTGATGCAGCATATCTTAGCATAGCGCCTAGTATCAACTTTGTATCTTCCTTGCTGCGAAGCATCCCATGCAACCTCAAAGAAAACCTATGAGCCATATATACTCCTCCAGCTGACCGATCCTTTTGTTGTGGTGTTGATGTAATCTTCTCCCTTTCATGCTCTCAACCGGTAGAGTTGGTCTAGCATTCCTAGTTGCTCTCAGTCATCTATTGGTTCTGTGAATCTTGGTCCCTGGTACAAATCCACTAGCTAGATCACCCGTACTCCTTCCACCTCGAAGATCATCAACTCCTTCTTTAGATCAATGATAGCATATTTTTCATAGGCCTAGTCAATGTCGAGCAGTGTTGGGTAAGGATGTTTTTCGCCCATTAGATCTATCACCTCAAATTTTTCGTGTGTCTTCACTTCTACTACATCTACTTCCACATATTACATCCTTCAATTGGGAATAATGCAATATTGGTTGGCCATCCATAGTTGAATTGGTGAGTACTTTGACTGTGTTTTCCCCATTGCCTCCTATGTTTTCCTGGATAGAATATTAACATTGGAACCCAGGTCTAACATTGTATCTTTGATCTAGAATCCAGTAACATGTGTGTCAATTTTGAACTCCCTGCCAGTTCTCCTCTTATTTATTCGAACTCTTCTCATGTGCTTCTCGGGCAGATTCACCAAGACACTTTCTTCTCCAGTTTCTTCCTCCAGTAGAACTGCTTTCAAACTTTTGTGCAACTCCCCTAACATCTGGTCATTGTTGATGATATATAAGAACATTCTAAGCCATTCTTCAATAGGGTGGCCAACGTTGGCTCTTGGTCGGCCAATCATCTTCTCCTCCTGGGTATTTTCCAAATTTCCAAACAACTTTGTCGCTTATTGATCATATTGCTTCTATTGTCCAGGGTTGTATTATTGCTTTGGTGAAGCCACCTTAATAATGACTGGTCGGTCCTGGAGGCCTTGATCGGCCCCCATCTTCTTACCACCACGAGTGACTACATTAATATTAGAGAACAAACCTATCTCTTCTTCTCAGGGCTCTGCATTTATCAGGTTCGACCTCACTGCCTGGTTCGTTCTTCCCACCTTGCAATCAGTTCTGGGAAGTCATATGTTACGTGTACATTGACCTGGCATTGAGAGCACCAAGGTATTATTGGGAGAGGACAGTCCCTGAAGACTTATCCTTCCTTATCATATTTGTAGAAGCGCATAGGTCCCCTACCCCCTATTCTTCCTCCTCTCACTCCTCCTCCTCCTCCTTGCCCTCCGCGATCAATCCCATTTATCCTGAATGTCGAATGGTCTAGCCGATTTTCGAGCGCATCCAATGCTTGACATTGATCTGTGTGGTGGGTCATGAATATGCAAAACTCACATTAGTTATTGTTTGGAATGTTTGAGTACTTCTACAGTATCATACACAACCATGGTGAATATCCATATACCCTATATCTCTCACAGTATTCTCGTTGGTTGTGGCTGGGGAATGCCCCTTGTGATCCTACTACCACAACTCCTATTGTAGGTGGAGCCCTTGATGGTCCAGCGAGCCCCAATGTGTTACCCATGCCCCTCAATCTCAAGAACTCATTTGTGACATGACCTTCCACCAGGCATTGGATGCACCACAGGTTGTGTCTCGCAGGGTGGACTAGTTGTAAGTCTTTCAATTCCTCTGTTAAATTGAGTATCTGGTGTTTGGAAACCCGAGATCGACAGATCCCGCAACATGCACCCCACCCCCCAAACACTTGTGTAGATACCCTTCCATAGCTTCTATGTGAGTTTCTTGCTGCAGAGTATCATGCAGGGTCTCAATCTTCTGTTGTGTTAGTTGTGTCTGGGTAAAGGGTAGAATTGCCTTGATAAACCAATCCCTGTAGTGGTTGGGATCTATGGTGTAACTTAGTTTTTCAATTTCATCTTTGATATTCCTAGTACAAGTCAACAAACTGAACTTGTCACAAAATCAGTGGCTAAAAGAGTTAATTTCTCAAATCTCCTTAAAATTCAAACACCATTCAGTATCAAGAATGAAATTGCTAAACTCAAAATTTATATTCGTCTCACTAAATTGATAAAAAAAATGTGTATATATCTTAGGTACTAAAGGTACTCAACATAGGAGAAATCATCGATACTATGAACTTAAATGATGACCAACTTGAGCTGTTGTTCAGAACAGAAGTTGATGGAAAGCCTCAGGGAAGACGTGTTCCCCCATTTTATGCCAGCCTTAATATTCACAACAAAATTCTTCATAATGCCATGTTGGATTCAGATGCATCGCATAATCTTATGCCAAATACTGTTATGGAAAAAATTGGACTTGAAATTACTAGACCATACGAATATTTATACTCATTTGACTCTAGCAAGGTTAGGTGTATAGGTCTTATCAAGGACCTCTATATCACATTAGCCCAGATACCAGCAAATAGTTTAGTGATGGACATAGTGATAGCAAACATTCCACCTAAGTATGGCATGATATTGTCACGCTCTTGTGTAGCTAAGTTACAAGGAACACTTCAAATGGATATGACATATGCCACAATAGCAGTATTTGGTCAACCAAGGAGACTATATAGAGAAACCTTAATTAAATATATGGTGAGCAGCCAAGAAAAGCCAGACAACTATCCCCTCTATTATGTCCATATTGATCATGATTCCTTCATGTTGTACAATGATGGGAGTATGGATACACAAGTCACACATGTAGCAATTGATTCTAATGAAAAACATGACCCACAAATACCAATTTTGCAAAAGAACCCAAAAACAAAACCTTTTTGGAATATGAATTTTGATGGTTCATGTGGTAAAATAGGTTTAGGGGATGGGGTCTAGCTGTACAATTCAAAGACTAATCAGGGTGAAGGTCATTCTTACAAATAGAATTTTCTGTGTACAAACAATATATCAGAATATGAAGCATTATTGTTAGGTTTGAAATTGCTTAAAAATTAGGTGCTAAAAGAATTTCATTCCAAGGAGATTTTGAATTGATCATAAAAACAATTAAAGGACAATATTCTGCAAAGCACCCTAGATTGAGAGAGTACATAAATTTTGTGATTGATTTCCTTAAAACATTTGAAGATTATGACCTTGCTGGCATCCCAAGGGACCAGAATTTTATGGCAAATGGTTTAGCTTTCTCCTCCAGTACCTGCCAATTACCTCACCCAAACAAACAACGTATAATTGAGGTGAAACATTGTCCTGCAGTACCTGATAGGATGAGATACTGGAAAGTTTTTGGAAGTGATAAGCAAATTGAGAGTTTCTACAATCAAAAGATGAATTTGAGAATAGCAACATGGATTTGGAGGATGGACTAGACGATCAAACTGATGTACATATTAGTATAGAGAAACTTGTTATTTCTGATGTAAATTTCAGCAAATAAAACTGTACATAAAACTGAAATACATAAAGACCTAGAAAAAGAGGAATTCAAAGTGCTTCAACTCAAGGATAACATTCTACCCAGAGGGCTTTCCCTTTTAAAAGAACTGTTTGACTTTAATGATGTTGCCAAAAAGCCAAAAATGGAACCAATAGAAACAAACATTGAAGAATGCAACATAGGCAGTGAGAAAAACCCTAAAATCATAAAACTGTCAGAATAATTGCCTATCATGGAAAAATGAAGGTATATAGCTCTGTTTAAAGAATTCATAGATGTATTTTCTTGGAGCTATGAGGATTTTAAAGCTTATGATACTAGCATTATACAGCACAAAATTCCAATCAAGGAAGACCAGAAATTGTTTAAGCAAAAGCTACATAGGATAAATCATGTCCTAATTCCCTTGGTTGAAAAAGAAATCAAGAAAATGTATGAGGCTAAAATCATAGTCCCAATCAGGTATTTCAAATGGGTATCCAATATTGAGCCTACAAGAAAGAAGATAGGTGAAATAAGATTGTGCATTAACTTTAGAAATCTAAACAAGGTTTCCCTTAAGGACAACTACCCCTTACCAAAAATGGATCACATATTACAAAGGGTAGTGGGTTCTAGTAGGATCTCCTTATTAGATAGTTTCTCAAGGTATAATCAAGTTTTAGTGTATCCTGATGATCAAGATAAAACAGCTTTTACTACTCCTTGGGGAACTTTCATGTATGTGAAAACCCCATTTGGATTAATAAATGTTGGTGCCAGTTTCCAAAGAGAAATAGACATTGCTTTTGCAGATGAAATTGGACATTGTGTTGTGATTTATCTTCATGACATCACTGTTTTCTCAAAGATTGATGAAGAACACCTAGCACATTTGAGAAGAGTATTTGAAAAATGCAGAAAATTTGGTATCTCATTGAATCCCAAAAAAACATTGTTTGGGCTTGAAGAAGGAAAACTTTTAGGCCATATCATTTCCAAATATGGAATCTGAATTGACCCCAGTAGGATTGAAGGTATCCTTAAAATCAATCATCTAATAAATAAAAAGGAACTTCAATATTTTATTATAAAAAATAATTTTTTAAGAAGACTCATACCAAATCTTGTTGAACTGCTTAGAAATATAACAAACATGCTCAGGAAAGGTACAGAAATTAAATGGAATGTTGAAGCCAAACAATATTTTGATCTGGTCAAACATGCATTAACAAAATCTCCTTTTTTAATCAGCCCAGATTTCACCAAATATTTTATTATGTTTTCTTTTGCATCTGAACATACTATTTTAGTTGTACTATTATAGAAAAAATAAATAAGGATATGACCAGCCAATAGCATTCTTTAGCAAATCTCTGAGAGATGCTTCTTTAAAGTACAATATCATGGAAAAATAGGCATTCGCTCTGGTCAAAGAAATAAAGGATTTCAGAGTTTATATTTTACATTCTCATATCATTTCTCATGTGCCTAATGTGGTTGTCAAAGATATTCTAAAACAAAATGGACCTGATGGAAAGAGAGGCAAATGGATAGTTGTTATTCTGGAATATCATATAGAAATCAAGCCCACCAAGTTGATCAAAGGACAAGGATTAACCAAGTTTATGGTTGAATCAAATTTTATTGCACTAGATATCAACATGGTATTTGCCTTGGATGACCGAGAAGAACTAGCGACTCCACCAATAAACGACGCATTCTTAAATTCCCCCTGGTATGCAGACCTTTTGTATGTTCTATTGAATTTGAATGCTCCTCCTGGATTATCCAAAACAAAGGCTAGATTTCTAAACTTGAAAGCAGTCAAGTTTTGCATTATTGAAAATACATTATATTGGAAAGATGTTGGAGGTCGCTTAATTAAATGTTTGTTAAAAGATGATGTTGAAAAAGTTATGCAATAATTCCATGAAGGTCACTGTGGAGGCCATCTTTATTGGAAAACAACTGCTAATAAAATCCTTAGAGTTGGATTTTATTGGCCTACACTTTTCCCAGACATCCATAAGATGGTAACTGCTTGCCATGAATGCCAAATCTTTGAAGGAAAGAGGAAATTATTACCCTTTCCCCTAAAACCCATCTCTGTTGAAAGTCCTTTCCAACAGTGGGGATTGGATTTCATTGGTGAAATTCATCCTCCCTCCTCCACCTATTACACAAATGGATCCTGACTGCTACAGACTACTTTACCAAATGGATAGAAGTCATCCCTTCCAGAGCTTCTACTGATTCTATTATTACTAAATTCATTGAAACCAATATCCTTTCCAGATTTGGATGTCTTAGGAAACTTATCACTGACAATTCTACAGCTTTCAAATGAAAGAAGATGATGGATTTTTGTCACAAGTACCATACCTTTTTGGGTCATTCAACAGCTTATTACCCTCAAGGTAACAGGTTGGTTGAATCCTCAAACAAAAGTTTGGTAAACATCATTAAGAAGATATTGGAGGACAATAAGAAGTCATGGCATAACAAATTGATGAATTTATTATGGGCTGATATATTAACTACAAAGAAATCAATTGGCATGTCCCCATACCAACTGGTTTATGGTATGGATGCAAATTTCCCTTCTTCCATGGTAGTGCCAGTCATGAAGATTATTCAAGAAATACAAACTGAACCAAATGATGTACAAAGAAGGATAAATCAAACAATTCAATTGTAGCAGTCCAGAGAAGAAGTATACAATAGAACTCAGGTTGTCCAGGAAAACATAAAGAATTTTTTTTACAAAAGAACCAAAGCTAATGATTTCAGCCTCGAAGACAAAGTGCTAAAATGGGACTCAAGAAGAGAAGATAAAGGGAAGCATGGTAAATTTGAAAATCTTTGGAAAGGTCCATATATTATTTCTGCTTTTAGAGGAAATAATGTATTTTTTCTCAAAGACTTGGATGAAAAAGAATTGCCACAAGGTCCTATCAATGGTAGGATGTCGAAGCATTACTTCTCTTAAGCACATAGATTTCCCTCACTCCATTGTAAATATCACAGTATTTTATCTTTTTTATTGAATAACTCATTTAACAAAGGTTGAAGCCCGTAGAGAAGGGCCTAAGCCTGCTTTGATGAAGTTACTACAAAAAGAAATTAGATTGAAGACAATGCAGATATGGAGAACTCAAAGCTACTGATCTTATGTTCTTGACACTTCACATTGAGAAGTGCCATCCCCAGCTGGAGCCACTATTAGGGTCCTATAATTTATAGGATATCAAGGTGATTAAGTACCTCAAAATTTGCAAATTTCATATTGTTCATAGATTTCAATATTCAATTGATTTCCAAAAAAAAAAAAAGGAAAAGAACAAAAGAGAAAAAAAAAATGAAAGGAAAGAAAACCCCAAATATTGTTCAATTCATATAGTCTAAGCATGATTGAACAAATTTCAATTTATGTTGATAGGGTCAAAAATAAAGATTTGTCAAACATTTTAAGCTTGGCAAATCAATAGTTAGGTAGAAATAAAATTGGTTCAACTGTTCAATCCGAACGAATAGGAGACATAAGTGATAGAGTAGGTTAGAAATTAAAAAAAAAAAAGAGAGAAAGTCAAAAGGGTTTGAAAATCTAAATACACTCTACAAAGAAAAGAAAAAATGTTAGGTTAGAAACAAGGGGTAGGCAGATTGAAATAATAATAGAGGAAAAGGATATGAAAAATTCCTTCTAGATTTTTTATTCCATATTTCATGTGTCTTTCCTAATGTGGAAAAATAAATTAATAAATCATAGGGGTCTAATAATATACTCCTAACTTTATTCCATACTCTTCCCCCATTCCATTTCTTTTTCAAATCCTCACCATCCACATGCCCGTCACATCAGTGATTATCCACCCCTCATCTTCCATCAAATCCTGTCACTCAATGATCGATCCAACAGCCATAAGAGTTTTTGGCCGCCCCTCACCCTTCGAACGTTAATGTGCAGGGGGGGGTATGCGAGGGCCTAAAATCAATGGTTTCCCTCGGCTTACATGTCACACTATCATAATTTCACACCGCCCCCCACCAATTCTGCTTACCACTAAAAAGGCCTCCAAAAAGCAGTTTCTGATCTCAAATAAGCCACCCATCTATCATGACTGTTCACCACTCCCGCTGCTCCACGACACCACTTTGTCCCATCCACCTATCACCTCCATTCCCATGCTATACTTGTTGCACATTCAATTCACTAAATTGTTAGCCAACGGACTCACGCCACTTTGTGCCACTTCAACGGGAACTGTATGAAATTTACAAATGCATAATCTCTCACCCATTTACAGATTTTTTATATGTCCTCTTTGCTTACAGGTGAAATGAAAATTCACTTATACATACATAGAGAAGAAGTTGACACAGTGCATTATCAACACAGTAGTAGAAAGTTGCATTTGTCTATGTTTAGCAGGCATCCCCCTTCTTGAATCCCATTTTCTACTCATTCCCTTTCTATTTTCCCTCTCTGAGTTCCCTTTTCCTCTCATTCCTTTTCCTAATATCATTTCGCCTACAAATCCAAAGGTAGCCCAGGTTTAAATTTTTGAGAATATAGCCATGCCACTGAATAAGAAAGAACAAGAGTTGTTCAATCCAATGGTGCACCCACCACTGGACTTGGACCATATTCCACTTGCAAATAGAGACTTCGCGATACATGAAACAATGTCAAAATTTGATGTCTTCGACATCTACTGTCTGTGGGAGGACAAATTCGTTGATGAAAAGGATGATATAGGACTCTGGGATACAAATTTTCCTTTCTACATTTTTCCCAAAACCCATAACTGCCCAAAATTGATCAGAAAATGTCATTCCTGCTATAGCCCATAGCAAAGAACGGTAATAGCTCCTATAGGAGAAGTATTCTTCACCATTTATGCTAGATCCATAATGTAGATGATGCAAGCTCCTGTCATTGAAGGAACCACTCTTTTTTCCCATGAATTCCTCAGTGAAATGTACTAGAGGTTAGACTTTCCTAAAAGAGCTAAAACCTTGGAATTATTCATGACTGAACAGGCCCCATTGCCTAATCCATCCTCTGCTTTCCTTCATAGAACCAAGTGTATAGTCATTGTGCTTTCATATCTGCTAGGATATTATTCAAATCAGTAGCTTGATGAGGCCATAGTAGGTTTCCTATCCATATTATCATCAGATTCAAAACCCTCTATCTTGTTTAATTTTATTCAATTCCTGGCAAATGCCATCCATGAAAAATTCATAAATTTTACTACAGAAGAAGTGTTTCAATATTCTTCACTACTGGTTTATATGTTAGTTTATTTCAGGTAGACATGTTTCAATTTGCAATGAGAAAGCTAAATGGAGAAGGTGAACCTCAGTCTATCATCCTCTGGACAACCTTGGTGATGAAGGATCAAAGGGACTTCACATACAAAACATTCATTGAGATGTTTGTCCATCCAACTATGAGCCTCCTCAGTGGTGCAACGGAACCCAGAACCAGTGAATAAATCAAAAGAATTATGTAGCTAACCGACCAACCTAGAACAAGAGATTGGTATTTGTACCAAAATTACACAAAATTAAGGATATATGGATGTGAATTAGCCCCTTACAAGCTGCCAAAGTTCCTCTCCATGAGTATCTTTGCACTAGAATATATCAGGCAGATGATCAATGCAGATGAAGTACATTTTGTAGCAGCAAAGAAGAAATCTCAATTTAGGATCAAATCCCAGATTGGTCCTTTTATTTGCAACAGTAGGGCAGTGGGTGAGGAGGTTGATAAGAAATTAAAAGAATAAAGTTCACCCAGAGCTTCACATGGTCCTATGACCCATGGGGTATCATCTCCAAGAAAAGGGTGGAAAACAAATCAACACCTTATATCCATACTCACATGCCCCAAATAGAAAAAATCATGAACCAAACAAAGTGGATGCATGAAAACTTGCAAGAAGTTGAGGAGCAGATACTTTCTTCTTCAAGTGCACAGACTCCTAGGTAGCAAGAAAAGCAGAGTACAGAGGACAGACCAGACAAGGGCAAGGAATAGGAAAAAGAAGCAACTGGGAAAAGGCCAAGAGAAGATCAGTCACCAGGCACTGATACTTCTATAAAAGAGTTCAAACTGAAATTTAGGAAAAGGGAAAAGATAGGTATGGACATGGACCTCGGTAAAGAATCATCACATCAAACCATTATCAACCTCAGTGATATTCCTGATTCATCTCCAGCAGGAAGTCAATCTTTTCCTATGACTCCTATCTTAGAAAGGAAACAAACTCTTCAAATTTCCACATCTACCAATGCAACAAGAGAAAAGGAGGAGACCATTTTTTATACTTTTAGAGAGATAAATATCAAAAATGAAATGTTGAAAAAGAGTATTTATGCTCAATTCTACTTCCCAAGGCAGACTTCTCTCAGCTTTTGATTCAGAGAAGGGAAAAATCCTTGTGGCATTCCTTGAGACACAAACAACGTAACCTAAAACTCCAGCTGATCATAAATGGACTTCCTTTGAGTTTGATGCCAGAAATGTTCATCCTATTGATCAGCTAGAAATGAAAAAGCAAACAAGTGATATGATCTCCTCCATTCTAACAAGTACCTCTATGAGTTTGTTTAAAATGCATGTGCCTTTATCAAATGCCCAATCTCAGTTGAAGATGGAAAAGGTTTCATCTCAATCAAAAGATAACAGAATTAAGTCCTGGGAAGATTTAGTGGTGAAAATTGGGTATGATCCATCAGATGTGACAGCAGTAGAAGAGATTATTAAAAAGGAGGCTGATACAGTAGCCTTGAGAAAACAACTAAAAATGCCTGCAACACAGGATCCCTTAACTAAGGAAACAGAGAAAACAGAGATTCAGAAGGCAGAAATGATGAAATTGATAATGGAATAATCACTCCAAGTAAAACAAATGGAAACAGATATGGAGAAGATGGTACATTAAAAGGAGACAAAAGCACAGTTCATCACTACCACTATGGAGGTTGTCCCTCTTACAGCTACTCCAGCAACTACCGATACAGAGATAGGAAGTAGTGTAGAACAACTAACCAAATCCATGGAGAGCATGAACCTTCACATAGAAGAAATCAAGAGATTGGAAACTCAAGTCAACATTTTGCAAGACTAGATTAAAAGAGTTGAGAGTGCACATTCACTAGAAAGGCAAAGGGCAATAACATTAATTGAAAAATTGCATAAATATGAAAAGGAGCCATTAATTGGAAACACTCTGGGAAGGGTAAAGGAAATCATCTAGAACAATATCATTAACTGTATGAAGGAGATTTGGCCTAGCATCAAAATCATATTTGAGCATAAGGAGCTAGTCAAAAAAACTGAGGTTACCACTAATCTAGAACTAGCAGACATGCCAGCAATAGCCAACAGAATCATCAAATTTCTAAATTCAAAGGACAGGTATGAACTAGAAGAGATGGGAGTAGTAGACATAATAGAAACTATCCTACAGCTGAAGAAGTATTGACCAAAAATAACTTGATTGTACAACTTGAGGAGAAATGCCAGAATTTGGAGCTGACAGTAAACAGATTTTTCAACAGAATTGAACTTTTGACACAAAAAGGTCTCCCTTCTTTGTTTTTCATTAAAGATAAACACATGACCAGAGAATATTATGTCAAGATTCTAAAAGGCATAGCAAAGTATGTTGTCAATCTCTCCAATGTCAGAGGCAGCATAACAGGAAAATCAATGTTGGATGCTATCATCAATCCAATTTTCATAGAACATGAATTGAAACACGTTTTCACAGTGAAGCCCACTTTTGCATGGTACAAAGAAACAGATGAGATATATGTAGGTTAATTAAGGTCAAAATCCCAGATGAAGAAGAATGGAGCGATCTGTGCGACTACCAGGAGGAACAAGAAAAGTAAGATTGAAGAGTCAACACCCAGCCGAGTCAACAAAGCCAACACAATTTGTTAAAGAACATCGAAATCAGCCATTGCAACAGGATTGATTACCAACAACGACATTCAGAAAAAAATGGGCTAGATGTCAAAGTTATCTCATCATGGCCACTTCATGTTCAGACTAATCAAATTTTAGTTTCTTTGTAATTAATAACAAATTTCCAAGTGTATACGGAAGTTGTTGTAGATTTTAGTTAAATATGAGATTGTTGTGTGTCAAATATCAGAGCAAGCCATTTCTCTTTGGGGTTGGACTGATTTACCCCTTGAACATTCGGGTCCATGTCTTGGCTTTGAGTCTACTTTCAGGAAGTTTGATTGAACCAAGCCCCATTTTTATCTTATTCTCTTCTACGTGACAATTGGACTGTTGTAGAAACCCCCTCACTGATAATCTTCCATGCACTCCTCTATTTAAGATGTCCTATGCTCTGGTCTAAAATCAACCGAGAGGTTGTCTCTAGGAATATTTCTATGTCCCCTAAAGCACTCATGTTGCAGGTTCCATTAAAATCCACATCGTCCTTGCGTGTAATATTTCCCATCCTTTGGAACTCATCACACTTGGTGTTGCACCTTCTTGCATCTTGATGTAGAGTAGGCTAGTAGTAACCAGCCTGTAGGATTTTGAATACTTTCCTCTTAGCATCAAAATGGCCCCCACAGGGTCCATCATGGCAAACTAAGAGGATGTCAAAGACCTCCTCTTCTCTCACACAGCGTCTCAAAATTCAATCTAGCCCCAACTTCAAGATATTTCCCCCAATCCAAGTGAAAGGGGCACTTTTTCTAATGCCCTTTCTTTTCTCCCTTGAGGATATATTAGGAGGAAACCTCCAAGAAACCAAATAATTTTATTTATCAGAAAACCAAGGAGATAACACTGAGATGACAAAGAGGTATTCATCTGGAAGTTGATCATCCACCATCTCCTCCTTCCCTGCAAGAAAGGTCACTCTTGAAAAAAAATCTACAACCACATTCTGTTTCCCTGGTTTGTCAACAATAATCAAATTGTTGCAATACTAACAACCATCTAATTATCCTAGCATTGACATCAAGCTTATTCACTACATACTTAATGGCTGCATGATTAGTGTGGGAAAAAATTTGAGATTCAGTGATGTACTGCCTAAGCTTGTTCAAAGTTTGTACCACATCCAGGATTTCTTTTTTAGTGACTAAATAATTTAGATCAACCTTAGAACGGTTCTTGTTGACGAAATAGATATCATAGGGTAATTTCTCTTCCACTTGTCCTAAGGCTACACCTACATGTTTATCTAATGCATCTGTGTGGATATGGAAAGGAAATTCCCAATTGGGACCATTAAGGATGTGTGCAGTGGTAAAATTATCCTTTAGTACTTCAAAGTCCTCTTGACATTTATCTATCCAATAGAAGTCTAAATCTTTAGCCAGTAGTCCAAACAAGGGTGAGGCCAATTTAATGAAGTCCTTGATGAATCTTCTATGGTACCCACCCAATCCCAAGAGGCTTCTTACATATCTTTTTTTTTTAGGGATAGGGACCCCTTTAATGATGGAAACTTTGTTAGGGTCAACCTATATCCCTTCCTTAGTTATGGAATGGCCTAGGACAGTCCCTTCATTCATCAAAAAATCACATTTCTCGGACTTAATGAAAGATTTATCTCAATGCATTTATTTAAGACTTTACACATATTAGAAAGAGCTTCCTAGAATTCATATCCATAAGGAGTGAATTCATCCATGTATATCTCAACAGTTTCATGGACAAAGTCAGTAAAGATACTCAGAACTGCCCTCTGGAAGGTAGCAGGGGCATTTTACAAACCAAATGGAATCACCCTATAGGAAAAGTTACCCCAAGGAAATGTGAATTTGGTCTTTTATTGGTCCTCAGGGTTGCTTTGTATTTGGTTGTAACCACTAAATACATCTAGGAAGGAAACAAAACTCTTTCCTAGAAGGCCATCCAGGACTTGGTCAATGAAACGTAAAGGGAATTGGTCATTCTTTGTAGCATTGTTAAGTTCTCACTAATCAACAGAGATCCTCCACTTCCCTTTTTCTTGGGGACTATAACAAGGGGGGACACCCACTCACTATTTGAAATGGGGTATATGAGCCCTACATCCAATAGCTTTTGTAATTACTCTTTCACAATGTAATTAAGAGATGGATTCATCCTTCTCTGGGGTTGGCACATAATCTTGCATCCCTCTTTGATGTAGATGTTATGAGTACAAACTGAAGTATGCACACCTTTCATTTCCTTGTAGTCCCAAGAAAAAGAATCCAGGTGTTTACTTAGCACATTTCATAATTGTTCTTCATCCTCAGTTGAAAGAGAGGGGTTGATCTTTATAGTTATGGATGGGATAATGTCTACAACCATAGAATGATCTATATTAGGTTCAAAAAAGCACAAATCAGTCAATGGGTTACTCTCATATTCTTTCATCAATTCATCCATTGGCATAGCAGTGGGAGGTCGATTCCATAAGATATGGTCAATCAAGTCATCTTCAACAAGTTGCCTCCCTTTTATAGTAGTGTCTAGTGTACAAACTAGGTAGAGGGATGTTTGATAAAACTCTTCCTCTTCCTCATGATCTAACCACAAGGAGATGTCATTCTCAATAGAAGGTTGATCATGAGGGTATAACACAAATTTTTTTGATAGATGCCCATTCTTGATGGCCATGTTCCTAGCCCTACAATTAATGTAGGCATCAACAGTGGCTAACCAAGGTCTTCCTAGGATGAGAAGGAAACCATTAAACTTGGTTTTCGTATGGTGGCCAAGGAAATCAATGGGGTACTCCCAGGATTCAATGGAACGATCATATCCTCATTAATTCCCTTGGGCGCTGCTAAGGATCTATCTGCAAGTTGCAACACTATAGTGGTCTTCTTCAAGGCCCCTTGGGAGTTAAGCTTGAGCATGGTTTCCTTGGTCATCACATTGATTTTAGCCCCAATGTCAATTAAGGTATTAGGGATCATGATGTTATCAATGTGCAAATCCGCTACTAGGCTACCAAGATCCAAGTACTTTAGGGAGATTACACTCCCAAGCATCCCATCTGATAGCTTCCCAACAAAATTTATAGTGGGGGTATATCTTCTTCTTCTCCTAAGTATTTTAAATCACTCTTCCTTGATAATATGTTTGTAAATGGGGACATATTTGATGGCCTGTAGAAGGGGTATCTTAACACATAAGTTCTTCAATTCTCCTAGTTCAGCCTCTTCGGCGGTGTGTTGTTTAGGGTGGACCAACCTTTCAGGATAGGGAGGTACATTGGCTTGAGGGGAAATACCTTTCTTCCCTTATCAAATATCTTCAATTGGATAAGGTGGGTGAGAATATAGAAGTACCTTCCTAGACCAAAGGTTGATCTCTTGGATTTCCACAGCATAAGTAGGATAGGATGTCTCCCCACTGTAAAGTTGTTGTGTTTGCTTATTATTCAGGTTCAGATTGGGTTGGGTAGGCATTTAAGGTTGATTAGGTGAGTTATGGTGAGGGAGATCTAGTTTAGGTTGAGAGGAAGGCATTAAAGTAGGAGCTTGGGGTGTTTTAGTCCTCCACCCTTGAAAAGAGTTACCCCATTGAGGAGATTGAGGTGGATATGGTTGGAAAGGAGGGTTAATAACTTGAGGATGATATTGATGATTATAAGGCCAAGGAGATTGTATGAACCATGATGGAATAGTGGAAGGATACCAAGACTAGAAATGCACATTATGATTTGGATTTTAAGGAGTATATTGTGCACCTTACATGCCATGCTGATCTGGTCGAGGCCCTTGGGGCCTCCTTTGGTTAATGAAGCATAGTTTCTCTGAACCACTCTCTACCCCTTGGTATACATATTTCAAGCCTAGCAAAGAGGGACATTTGTCTATTTCATGGTTTTCCTAATAGATAGAGCATACTTCTATGATGTTCAATGAGCACTCATTTTTATGATGTCTTTTAGTGTACCTAGGGAAAAATATAGCTAGTACCCTTTTTTCTTCCTCTTACTTCCTTTTAATGTGCATAGTGTTCATCTGTAGGGAAAAGGTATGCAACATTTCATTCTTGAAATCCTTTGGCATACCCCCATCTAATGTTTGATGGTTGATGCAGAGTGAGATGAACTAACCTACCCTTGACTAGACCTACCCTTTTTCCTAGCAGCTCTAGAATAATTCTTGAATATTGTTTTGATGTCATCATAAGGCAGTTGGTAGATGTCTCCTCCAGACAGAATGTTGAGGTTCTCCATTACATCTTCCCTATTCCCTTGGAGGAGTACTTGCTTGAGTGACTCAGGGTCAAGGGTAGAGTTAACCCTCCTTTAATTGAGTTGCAATCTTTCCTCATGGTTCTCTAAATATTCATCTGGTCCTAAGGTCATCCTGAAGATTTCTTCTTTTGTCTCTTTATACCTATAGTAATCCTTGTACTTATCATTAAAATATTGTTGCATTTGGGCCTAGGGGGTGATACTATCTCCAGCTAAACCCATAAACCATCGCAAGGTTGCATCCTTGAGGGTAGATGGAAAGAGCTTCAACTTTTGTTCATCAAAAGTGGTGTGCTCCAGAATTGCAGCAATAATGCTACAACTCCTGGGACTCCCTTCTTTACTTTTATCAACCCAGTAGTTCGTAACAAACTAGGAAGCGACGGTGTTGTATGCACAAGTACTAGCTCTTGCCATGGCTGTCACTTGGTCAGCTGGCACAAGTTCGCTAGGAGCTTAAGACAACTTCTATGAGCTCTAAGAATAATCTTTTTTAACTAATGGACGAAAGCTAACTCAAAGGAAGCTAGTCTACTTGCAGAAAGAAACTGAAAAGCTGAAAGGAAACGCAAACCCTAGAAAAACCTAATTTTACTAACTAGCCCTACTGATGCAAGATAGAGGATGCAAGCTACTGAAAGAGATGCCATTGACTTCTAGGAAGGTAAAATACATGTGTCTCAGCTACTACTATCTAAAGAAAACATATTTTTGTATTTGTCAACAAGTTGTTAGATTTATCATGAATGTGCTTTCACTGTTTTTGACTGTGTAGAGGTGGATCGGCGAGAGAAAATGTTTGCAGGAGGTTGGGAAGGTTCAGATAGGGCCTATGGAGTCCCTAACACCCTCCCAGAGAGTTTCACAAAGTTTGGCTATCAAGAAACTGCTTTCGAGAGCTTCTACAGGAAGTCTGCAGGGGTTCTACAGGATTCTGGAATTTCTACAAGATGCTCTGTAATTTTCTACAGGATGTTCAGAAAGGGGATTTTGGAGAATTGATGGAGGGAAAAACATGAAGGAGTGGGTATGGAGGTGAGATAAGGGTGTAAGGAGGTCCAGGGCTTGGTGGATGGAGTTGGAGAGTGGTGAGGATTGTTGGATTTGTTCAAGGAGGGATAGAACAATGTTGCACAAAAATATGGGAATTTAGGGAAAAGTGAGCAAATGGAAAACGTGAGGCAAGAATCCAAGTTGGAGGATGGAGCAGGTAGGATTGATGGAGTATAGGTAGATGGAGAGGTACTACATGCGCTATGCAAGTTATTTCTCAAACTGGACAAACAAACACTTGGAAAACCAATTACCTAGTTACTTCGCTCTAATCTGACCTAAGTAACAGCAAAGGAAATGAACAGAAGTTTATTTGCAATGAAATACATGAAATAGCTATGAAAACTGGGCAATCAAGAACCTGAGCATGTAACCACAACTGGTGTCAATCTCTGCAAATGAAAATCTAACACTAATGATTGCATGGTGAAGCAAAGACAGTGTTTTTGTTGGCAACAATGTCACCTTTGTCCCACCTCACGATCCCACTGAGGGAGAGGTGAGATCAGAGGTGCTTGATGGCCTTTTTATGAAGTTCTTCCCTGTGATTAATCTATCAACTAAATCTAAACATGAAAATCCTATATAATCATCAACCATGACCTATGTAACCAGCAAGATGTTAATCTACTTAACAGAAATTATTTTGCAAATACATAAAAAGCAAATAAAAATACACAAAGGATGCCTTGGTGCTTGGGTTGGGCCCAACCCCAAGAGCTGTAGGCTCCTAACGAAACTCAGAACTGATGCCAAATAAAGTTGCTTTCCATTACTCAAAAATAACCATGTTCATAAGAAAGTTATACAACATCAGCTAGAAAATGAGTTGAGAAAATAACAACACTCTATTGCAAAATACAACAGTCCAAAAAGTAACCTACGAAGGCTGAAAGCCTTCCTATTTATGCACTACGAGGGGCCTCAACAGCCCTCCTTAACTCAAGGGGCTCGGATGTTCAAACTTCTAGTAAACAGTCACTTTTCACCAAGCTGCTCGGCTACCTTTAGGATTTGTTTTGGTGACCTGCTGAGCTTCGAATTGAGGGTGGAGATTTCGAGGAAGGGCCATTTAATGCAAGATACATCCTTCCTACGAATCCTCACCCTTGTTCCTTCATGCTCGGTTGTCATCTGGCTCATAATTGTTTGGCTTTGTTCCAAAATTTGTCCAAAAAACCTGAAATAACCACATATTAGCCTTCTTGGTAAAGTGTCCACCCTGATTCGTTCAACTAACATAAACATACTCAAAAAACATGCATAAACTATGAAAAATGGTGGATTGATCAAGAACAATTAGGCAAAATGAGCCCAATAAGTTACCCAATTCGGGGCTCATCATCACCCCCCTGCTAAATGGGTTGCTCATCCTCTGAGCAACTAGTCCAGCTCCTCATCCTTGATTGCCTTGACCGCCTCTCTCACATCCCAGGCCTCTAAGGTGATATATTCTTCACGATCATGAAATCCTGCCTTTCTTTCCACTTCTTCCCACTACGTATGTTCCTCCTCTTCTTTGCCTCCTTCCAGCAGCCCCAAAACCAAAGGAGGACTGAACTTGAGGCCGATCCAGTTGGCCTGAAGATTCTGCATGGACTATTTGTAGAGAGGTACTCTTGCCAAGGCCTCCCTCATCCTTTTTGGGGTGTGGTATTCTCTAATCTTTAGGTTGTGTGACAGTGTGTTCCACCTTCGTGTGCAAGCATGAACACAGTTATCCCCCAATAGTCTCTCCATGTCCTCAAAATGGGCTATGTCTTGAGCTTGTCGTCCCATGTAATCTGGTAGGGCCTGAGAGTCATTGGCCAAGTGTTGGTGGGTGGATATTAATGCTAAGGGATCCTTCGGTTCTGCTCTGCACATTTTGGACCTCTGTTTCTCTCTTTTCTTCATGATTTAGCCAAGAGGCCATGGCCATAAGTTGCATGTCTCCTACCACAGCATTGGAGTCCCACAAATTCATGTTGGGAAGGGCCAAATTGTGTAGGTAGAACTCTAATAGTTTGGCCTTGTCCTCTGATGAGTTGTTGTCACATAAAGCCATGAATTGATGGTAATTTTGAAATGGAGTGATGCCCCTTTTGGCCAAGGTGTTGATCTTAAACTGCAACTGCTGATCCTTAAGGTATAGGGCATATGATTTGGTAGGTTTCCTACACTATAGAGCTTCCATCGCCCAGCTGGCCATGTAGACCAGTTGGGCCTCCTTTTCTTGCACCTGTTGTTTCAGAGACTGTATCTCCTGTGCTGCTTGCAATTCCTTCTCCTGTAGTTGTCTAGTCAGTGCCTCAATCTCAGCCTGCAACCCATCTCTCTTCTATTGTTCATCATGGGTTTCTCTCTCTGTTGTGGGGTCCTCCTATTGTTGTTGTTCTCCCAAGGTGTGGGGCCTGTCTTCCTCAGAGTGTCCCTGTGACTGTAGTTGTTGTTTAAGCAGCTTGTTTTCTTCCAGTAGCTTGACCCGCTGGCTACTTTCTACATGTCGTACCATAGCCAATTCTTTCTTTGCCTATTTGAGTTGTTCCTCCAAGGGACCTATATCTGCCACACCCTTAGACTTGGTGATTTTCATCCAAGTGTGGGTCCTCACTCTCTCCTCTTCTAGTGCAAAGAATAGCGGCACTATGAATTTTTGGGGAATTATCTTCCCAGCCTCTAACATGTTATAGTAGGAGCCCAAGCTAGGCTGGGGGCTAGGTTCCACAATTTTTTCAGTCTTCTCTTCCTCTTGGGATGATTTAACTTCCTTTTCTTCCAATTCCTCGGTCTCATTTAGTCTAGCCAACATTTCCTGTAGAATTGTCTCAGCATCCTGTAGAGAGGTTTTTGTGTCCAACAATTTAACCTTTTCCTTCCAGGTGGACGTTTTTGGGCTTCCCTGTTGTTACACAGTAATTTGTCACCATTGATCACCGTCCCTGTTACCCCTGTTTTCATACATTGGAGGATACATTCCGTGACCTGTGAGCAGTGACATAGCCTAAAAACAATTGCATTATGTTCCCCTGAGTATGTACTTCATGTTCCCTAAAGACACCTTCTGCAAATTATCCCTGAAAAGTGCCCTTTTTCCATTGGCGCAGGTACACAGTGTCTTATCTGCGCCAATCACTGAGATCCTAAAAAAGGGGCGTGCCCATTGGCGCTCTGTCCTAGAACAACACTCGCGCCAACTAAGTTTGGTAATGATTTTTGGCAAACGCGCACCCATATGTTTTTTCCTTTTTGATCATTAAGTCTTTTGAGGGAAAAAATCCATCTGATAGAGGTCGAGAGTCATCATCTATCCTTGACATCTATCCTCAGTAGCTTTTCGGAGATAATGTCGATCCACAATGGGCGTCCTGGTGCATTGAATCTTCCTCCCTTCTCCATTTATAAAAGTTTGTCCTCATGCATTAGACAGGCGAGTTCTGGAGTAATGCTAGTTGTGATTATGCTTGTCTGGAGTGATAGTAAGAGTCTTGAAGCATAGGGAGGTTATGCTGCCGGAATCTTGAGAGAGAGAAGGTCTATTGCAAGGCATACATAGCTGTTCGCCCAGCCAGAGAATAGGTTCAACGTCAGAACCTTGGTTGTATCTTTCTCTGCCTATTATTCATTAATAAACGACTGCTATTATGGTTCCAATCTCATTGCCTATTATGATGTTTGATTTATTTCCTTTCTGACTGAAATATAGTTGTACTTTGGTGGATTTTATGCTTGTAGTTGTCTCGATCTTTGCATGTGCAGGTGTCCATTCGCGAAGATCGCTAGGATTG
>APFE030964179.1:0-30643 GCA_000404065.3 Pinus taeda | reverse complement strand
GAATATTAAACGACACAAGTATACCTCATGTATCAAGGCATGCACCACAAGAGAAGCTGGTAACCCCAAAGACTTTTATTTATTAATGTAAATGCTGAGTACAAAATCCGGCAGAGTCTCCGCCAGCCCAATAGCTTGTTCTATGATTTTACAATAAGAGCCCAAGGCTCATATAAATAGGAAAATGGGAGACAATCCCAAGGCAAATTCCAATGACAAATGGCAATCAGGTGAAGATCCCAATGAAGAAATGAAATGACAAGTGGCCTGATGACAATCCCAATGTGAAGATAACTGCTCTTGATTTCCACGTGGCTGTCTTTGAACTGCTGATTGACTGAAGATAACTGCTTGAAATACTGCTGTGTATGAGCCTGTTGCTGCCCACGTGGAAGCTGTGGATGAACATGTGTATGAACTGCTGTTTAGAGTGGCTGTTAATTGCCACTTTTAACTGTTGTTGACTGCTCACCGATTGGCTTGCTGTTAAACGTTGTAATCCTGTTCACGTACTTGTAAACATGCCTTAGTTGACTGCTGTTTTAACATATGTGGACTGCTGTGTATGTGCACATGCTGCCCACGTTAACCTGAGTTGCAAAACCACGTGGAAACTGCTGAGCGTAATTGCTAACTGCTGTCCAGAAATCTGCGTATAAATACTGTAGCTGACCTTTTGAACTGAACGCTGATATATTTGACTGCCCACCGTTACATTTGACTGCCCACCGTAAATGCAAACTGCCGTGCGGAATTCTTTTTTATTTGCTGAGTAAGCTGAGTGATATGCCGTTGATTGGGCTGCCGTACGGACAGCGTACGGATTTCTTTTGGCATGTTGAGTGGGCTGAGGTGGGTCCATTTCCCACTATTAAATTCTAAACACATTTTAATTTTATCACCCTTTGAATCATATCAAATTTAAAACTTTAAAAAAAAATCGATTTGCCTTATGAACTCAACGTTGACTGCCCTTTGACTTTGACTTCGAGTTGACTTTCTTTGACTCTGACTGGCTGCTGAAACTTTGACTTGAGGTGGGCCCCACATTTGATTGCCACATCATCCTTGATCATCTGCTTGACTTTCATGTCAAAAGTTGACTTATTTTGACTTTGGAAAATTTTTAAAATTTTTCCAATTATTCATTTTTTGAATTTTTTCTTCACTTTTGCCACTGTCACTGGAAAAATTGCCTTTTGAGGGACTCTGAGTCATTTTTTGACCCCCAAAGTAGGCTCTAGGAGAATGTTGGGTCTCTGAAGATGAATTTTGACTGGTCATACGCCTCAGGCATCTCCTAATGCCACTTATTTATGCCTTTATACAAAAAATAATTAAAAAATCCCGTTTTGCGGGAAATTTTTAACTATTAAAAAAATCCTACTTAGACCTAGCCAAATTCCACGAAACTTTACGTGTGATCTAGTATGGTAATATACATCGACCCTAGACACTAAGATGTGTCAGGGGCTCAATCTTCAAACCGTCACCTCGGCTTTGGGGTGTGCACGAGTGAAAAAATCCAGAAAATTATCCGCCTCTGAAAAAGAAGGGATAATTAACCGGATAAAAAAAACACTCCAAGGTGTACTCGTTTGCTGATCGAGTCCCACATTCTAGGCCTGTTACAAATTCAAGAAACATCATACTAGCATCACTTATTACAATTCCCCGTAGGGTGTGGAATCTGGGTACAAAGAAGAAATGTGATGAGAAGATAGAAGGAGAGTTAAAAAAACTCTGTTGACTGATGACATCTAATGGTACAAGTGTCCTCTGGATCATCCTTGGGCATGGAGTCTTCACCAAATCATCAGGTGCTACTCCAGTAGTCAACAACCCTCAAGCCTCCTTAAATAATCTTCTCGTTGACATTCAACGACCCAGATTAGAAGCTAATCAATGGTTGAGATCATTTCTGCTTGATCCTCATCTTCTTCTAGAAGTTGTACCCACAATTAGATTAATACCCATTAATTATTTTAATTTCCTAAGTTTAGACTTAGGGACCCATTAAAAATAATTAATTATTTTAATAAAACTATCTTTGGGTGGAATTTCCCAAAACGCTTTCTGGGTTCTTTGGAATACATGTGCCCAAGCCTCCCTGTAAAATTTGAGACTTAGAGCACATTTGATGCTACCACAAATCAACACTTTCCAGGTGTTAAGGGTCCTTTGATCCTTTTCTTTGTCAGAGTTCTCGTGCCTTCTTCCGGGAGATGCCTTCAACAAATCTGTTGGATGTTGATTCCTAGTGTCCATGGCGTACTTTTATACATGATCTCTTTATCTCATATGCTTCTTTATAGATTTTTCTTTGTCAACCACCTCATACTCATTATGAGGACATTTCTCATGTTAACCTTTATCTATGAGTAAACCATGCATTTGTGCATTTTCTTCAGTGAAAGAGATCTACCCTGTTTTTTGCCATGCTACCAGAGCAATTCCCCATGCTCATTGATACAAATGATGACATGACGTCAACTGAAAACATAGATACATACATACCTTATCTTAGTTCTTTTCCTTGATCATCTCAGCTTCCTTTGACAGCTTCCTAGATTGAGATTACCTCAATCTCCTTTGCTTTGCTACATCTTTCCTTGCCTATAGATCATCCTTTCTTGAATCCCCATAAGTGGAATTCTTATTGAGACCTCTGTTTTTCGTTAAAATCATGAACCCTCTATTGAGATTTCAGCGAAAGATCCTTGTAGTCCTCATCCTGCAAATGCTCATTTATGTTGATGATAGTGGCCTTCTAAGATGATTCTTCTTGATCATGATCATTTCTTTATGCATTGATGAGGTTATCCAATGGCTACATCCTTCCTACATGAATATCTTCATTTGAGCTATCTCTACATAATGCTCCTATATTCCTGAAGAAACCATTCTCTAAATCATGCATTCTATTCTACTGCTACATGTTCCTATGATACCCAAAACTTTTAAAGAAGATTTATGTGAAGAAGTTGATCTCAATTATAGTAGAGATCCAGAGGGTCCTCCTTCTTTTGCTTCTTATCTTCTTCTTTCACTTCTAGGGTAATGTGGGCTTCTTCTTGTTTCCTCTTATTGTTGTCCTTCTTGAACTTAGGACAATCCCTCTTATAGTGTCCATAATCTTGGCAGCCAAAGCAATGTACTTTGGACATATCTATTTTACCCTTTCTCTGTGGATCAAACTTGCCAAATTTCCCTTTTCTCTTGGCCATAGCAGCAAATGCCTACTCCTTCGAACCCACATCATCTTTGGCTTTGAGTCTAGTCTCCTCAATTTTGCATAGAGACCAAAGTTCATTCAACAAGGTAGCTTCCTTCTTGGCATATATACTTCATGTGAAGTTGCCCCATTCCTCAGGGAATGCATTGAGCACCACAGTCATCATTTCTCTGTCTGACATAACTTCTCCCAGTTCTTGCAACTGGTCTCTCATCTCAGAGACCTTCATGAAGTAGGGAGCTATTCCTTCTTCCTTGGATATCTTCATTTTATATAATTCATTATGCAACGATATCACTTCTCCAGCTGTACTAAGTTACTAACTGAGAATAGCTCCATCAGCTTCTCATAGATTTCTTTAGATGTTTCAAGTTTGGAAACGTAAGGAATGAAACGGTCCTTGATGGATTCTATCATAATCCTTTGAGCCCTTGTTTCATCCTTATTATACTTTGCTAGGGCTTGAGTTTGTTCCTTAGCAGGAATAGTGACACTCCCTTTGATGCAGTCTAGAAGTTCATTTTCTTTGAGAAGTAGATCAGTCCTCTTTTTCCATGCAAGGAAATTAGCAGTCCCAACCAATTTGTTGCTTTCCTTGCAAAAAGTCATTTCGATATTTTCAGAGGAGGAAATAAAAATACTTACTTAAGAGTGTTGGTGATGAAGAGATCTTGCAGCTTCCTTGAAGATTTGATGACTTGACTTCTTAGATCTTGGAGTTATTCAAGATGCTTCCTTCAAGGTGCTTTGTGAGAGATTTGCTTGTTGATGAAAACTTCTCAATATATAGATCTGGAGATCTTCACTGATGGGTCTTGATTTGAGTACCATTCTTTGAAGATGATGAGTCTTTGATGTAAACCCTTCTTGGATAAACCTTCTTGTAGATGCCTTTATATGTAATGCTTTCTTCTTTCTTTGTTCCCAGGATGGTAGTCCTCCTTGATGGATCTAGGAGAGGAGATGGTAATCCTCCTTGTCTTTGATGGATCTAGGAGAGGAGATGGTAATCCTCCTTGTCTTTGATGGATCTGGAACCCTTGCTTGTAGATCTGATGCTTCAACCTTTGTGTGCCCTTGCTTCTTGATCTTAATGCTTCGATCTTCTATGTGTTCTTGAGAAGACCTTCCTTGATGTGTCACCTTACCTTTGATACCATGTTGAAGAATCTAGAGCATCTGGGTTATAGTGAGATTCTTCTGACGATGATAACAATTTGTGAAGTACTTTTTACTTTTCTTCTCAGCACGATCTTCTCTTATTATTATTAGTGTGTGTTCTCTTCATCAAACAATTGCCAAAACAAAAGAGACAAGAACACAAGAGCCAGGGAAAAAAACCTCTCTCACCTATAGAGGAAAACCCTTCTACAAATTTCTCTTATTGAAGCTTCAATTGACAAATTCCAAACCCTAGACCCTTAACAAGTAGATCCTCCAAGCACAAGTCAAGCCTTCCCTTCGATCCAAGATCAATTACTCTTGCTACATCTTGACCTTCTTCTTTGTCCTTCTCAACTGATGGCTTTACTGCAGAAACCCTAGTCATGCATACCCTAGGAGAGATGCTCTACTTTTTCCTCTTCGCACGTGTGACATAAATTAGACCTACAAGCAATCCTTCAATCTCAACCTATTAAAAGAATCCTTCTTTTGCTGTTGGCTTGATGAGGCAACCAAGAATGGCCACGCAAAGGCGACCATGAGCTAAGCAGAGCTTGAAGAGGGCCAGCGTGTGAGATGCAGAGGCTCCAGAGGCTGACACATAGCCCCGAGAGGCTAACGTTGGGCAAGATAAGCTGACGCTAGGCCAGAGAGGCTAATGCAGACCCTAAAGGAAGTGTTGGGAGATTTCGTGGGGCAGACTGGAGCTGGAGAGCTGGATAGGGTGATGCAATCCCTATCAGGGTGATGCAGAGCAGCAGAAGTTGTATTATTGCTGTGGGATCATTCATCCGATGATTTAGCCTAAATATTTGTCTCCGACTGAGAGGTACTACTGCCGAGGGCATTCTCTATTGGGTGAGCCATTTCTGGCACCATGGTTGTATTCTGAAACTGCATAATAATAAAACCCTCTGAATAGCTGCACCGGTTTTCCCGCATTAGGTTTCCCCGGGGACATTAGTCCAAAAACAACAGTGTCACTTGTGTGCTTGTTTCTTTTAGTTGGTGATTTGTATGTATTGATATTGTACTTGTTTTATTTTCAATATTTACATGTTAAATAACTTGTTAAGTTAATGAACAAGTAGGAAGAAATAAATCACATAGTACAGGAAGAATTTCTAACGATTAGACTTAGAAATTCCAACATGGTATCAGAGGGTGGTTGTAGATCACAGGATAACTGAAGGCATCAACCGAGCAGAGCAGCAGTAGCACAAACAGTTGTCCTAAGTGATAGAAGTTGTTCCTAGAAGAAAGCAACAAGAAAGGGGTGACGCAGAGAGTTGCATCATCAGTTCGAGCCAAGAGGAGGATCAACGCTGAGGCAAAGAGGAGAAGAGATGTCGGTGAACGGATTGAGGGATCAAGACAGATTGGACGGGGCTTCCAATTTTGTCATTTGAAAGGCCAGGATCCTGGAAATCTTGGATAAACATCACATCAAGGACTATGCCTTGAAAACCATAGCTATCCCAGTTGACCCAGCTACTAATGAGAAGTATGAGGAGGCTGAGGCGAAGGCGAAATGTATGATCCTTGATGGGGTCAAAGATCATGTCATACCACATATTGCTGAGAAGAACACAAATAGAGAAATGTGGGAGGCCCTGACCACCTTATATACCAAGGCTCTTCCGTGCAGTGGAAGATGTTGTTGGACAATCAACTGAGGTCATAGCAGATGCATAAAGGAGAAGAGATAGATCACTTCCTCCTCAGGTTGCAAGGAATTCACAACCAACTTACTTACATGGGGTCTACACCAAAACCAGAGTTTATGGTCAGCGCTGCTCTAAATGCAGTCTCCGAGGACTGGGAGACATTTGTCCAAAGCATCTTGGGCAGAGCAACTCGCCCCAGTTGGGAAGAGATGTGGGCAACTCTTCGACACAAAGAGATCAGGAGGTTGACCAAGGAGGGGAGTAGTGGTAAGGGAGTTCGAGCAAGAAAGAGGAGGAGGAGGATGCGGCTTTAGCATCTACTAGAAAACAAGGGAAGAGGAAAAAGAAGGACATCTCTAAGGTCAAGTGCTTCAATTGTGGGGAGCTAGGACATTATGCATCTCAGTGCCCCAGGAAGAAAGGCAAGGGAGAAGCTTCCAATTCAAACTTCAAAGGTAGCTCCAACTAAGGTGGAGAAGGATGTCAAGACTGATGACGATTGTGCCATGAGTGCTCATGCACCTCTAGAGAGAGGTGGGGAGACATCGAGCTGTAGTCAGGAGGACTACATGATGAGGGCAAGATCCTTGAGGTACCCAAAATCTTGGATCACATCCAGCTACGAGATCACTTAACGACAGTAGCATGATGACAGGTGTCGGGTGGAGTAAGGTGTGATGGAGTGGCAAGGCAGTGCTAGAGTGCAAAAGTCTGTAGCATCAATGTGAGAGGCACATAGATGTTTGCAGTAGCGCAATGGCAATAGAGGGAGCATAGAATAGCAACATAGGCAGCTTCAACATCACGAGGCTTCCAGACTGACTGGGATGTTAGTATTTGGGGGAAATCAGTTACTTACTTCTCGGTAACTGAGTTGCAATGCAGCAGGTAGCAGTGGCAGTGCTAGGGGCAGCATGGGCAGCATGTTGAGAGGGAGCTGCAATATAGATGTAGCAGTGTCATGGGCAGCAGTACAGGGGGCAACAGTGCAAGGGATGTGAGGCAGCAGGCCAAGCATCATCACAGATACCGATGTGGAGGATCAGTGTAATGTTTCTATGACGAAGCATTACTAGAGCACATTCCTCGCTAAGAGGGAGTGTTTATTTTTGGTAGCATCGGATGTGCTATAACCATGAAAATTGGTGGAGAGGCTAAGGCACATGAGATCTCCAAGACCCAAAAATCGTTTGGAGAAATTCCACCTAGATGAAGAGATACTAAAATAATTAATATTTTTAATGGGGTTCCTCAGTCTAAACTTAGGAAAATTAAAATATTAATGTGTATTAATATAAAATGGGTGAGAAAGTTCTAAATAACGAGGATGAAGCCAAATCTAATCTTAGCCGTTGATTAGGGACTTAATCTCAGCCATTGATTAGGGACTTAATCTTAGCCGTTGAATCATAAACAGAAAAAGTATAAGAGGAGGCTTGAGGGTCAGTTGGAGACACACCAAGTTGATCAAGAATTCGATTTTCTGGGTAGGGTTTGTTGAGGAAATTGAGTGAAGTGATCAGAGTTGCAGCTAAGGGGAAGTGAATACATAGCAGAGAGGCAGAGTTAGTACCGGAAGCATCAGCACAGAAGCCGAGAGAGGGTTGACGCAAAGCCAGCTAGAGGCCACGCAGAGGCAGCCAGAGGCCACGTAGAGGCAGTCAGGAGCTATGCAGAGCCTAGGGAGGGCCAGCGTGTGAGACGCAGAGGCTCCAGAGGCTAACGCAGAGCCCCAAGAGGCTGACGATGGGCCAGAGAGGCTGACGCAGACCCTAGAGGCAGTGCTAGGACATTTCGTGGAGCAGATTAGAGCTAGAGAGTTGGATAGGATGACACAGTCCCTATCAGGGTGATGCAGAGCAGTAGAAGCTGTATTGTTGCTATGGGATCGTTCATCCGGTGATTTAGCTGGAATATCTGTCTCCAACTGAGTGGTACTACTGCCGAGGGCATTCTCTGTTGGGTGAGCCATTTCTGGCACCCTGGTTGTATTCTGAAACTGCATAATAATAAAACCCTCTGAATAACTGCACCGGTTTTCCCACATTGGGTTTTTCCAGGGACATTAGTCCAAAAACAACAATGTCACTTGTGTGCTTGTTTCTTTCAGTTGATGATCTGTATGTGTTGATACCGTACTTGTATTTATTTTCAATATTTACATGGTAAATAACTTGTTAAGTAAATGAACAAGTAGGTAGAAATAAATCAGATAGTACAGGAAGAATTTCTAACGATTAGACTTAGAAATTCCAACACCAACTCAAGGAATATAGGAAGGAGATGGCACGGGCGAAGCGGTTGATCCTGGATGGAGTCCGGGACCATATAATCTCACATATAGCGGCCAAGGGAACAGCCAAAGAGATGTGAGATGTTCTCTCCACGCTATATCAGGGTACTTCCAAGCAATGGAAGATGTTCCTAGAGGAGAAGCTGAGATGCATCAAGATGCAGAAGGGGGAAGGCATAGATCCCTTCCTCGCCATGATTCAAGAGGTTCGAGATCAGTTGTCAGTTGTTAGGGTAGCGCCTCAATCTTCAGAGCTAGTAATTGGCACTCAACAGTGTCTCAGAGGATTGGCAGGTCTTCGTCCAAAGTATATTGGGCAGAGACACGCTACCAGGATGGGGTAGAATATGGGCCGATTTGGAGCAGGAGGAATTGAGACGAGCTCTATTGAAGAGCTCCATCAATGGCAGTGCATAGAAGGTGGTGAAGGAGGAGGAGAATGTGGCCCTCGCATCTAAGGGTCCCAGTCATGGGCAAGGGGAGTAGAGAAAGAAGAAAAAGGACCTATCTAAGGTCAAGTGCTTTAAGTGTGGCGAGTTTGGGCACTACAGTACCCAGTGTCCTCTCAGAAAGAGGGACAAAGAGGAGAGACAGGACCAGGCAGCAGAACATGATGAGATAGATAAGTTGTCCTCCAAGTTGGAGGAAGACTTCGCTATGATGGCCCACATACCTCCAGGAGTGAGGTGGGGTGATTTAGAGTTGTAGCCCCAGAGAGCTACATATTTGGGCAAGGTTCCTTGAGGAGTCCACCTCGTGGATCATTACCTGGCTACAGGGGCCCACAGTATTCAGTAGCAAGATGGATCAGTGTCAAAGGTGCAGTCAGAATTCCAGAGTGACGATTGCAGACTAGTTGCAGTGAGATGTTGGAGAGCGCAGTGCAAGGTTGGCAACAATGCAAAGTCAGCAGCAGCGTAGATTCTTCAGAGACAATGCAGAGGCTAGTAGCATTCAGAGACTTGGGAGACAAATGCATCATACTAAACACAGTTGATTCAGCGTTTTGGATACTTTTCAGTTGCAATTGTTGCAGTTGTAGCAGCAACAGAGTTGCAATGCAGACGCAGTGTTGGCAGCAGTACAACAGGGTTAGCAGCAGCACAGATGCAACATCAGAGTTGCGCAGTGGTTGGTGGGAAGCAGCAGCCAAACATCAGCAGCGTGACAGGAGATGATACAGAGACAGGGTGTTGTGGCAGGATGTGCAGCAGTGGAACACATTCCTCGCTAAGGAGTGTTAGTTTTTGTAGCATCGGATGTGTTCTAGCCACGAAATTTGGTGGAGAGGCTAGAATAAATGAGATCTCCAAAACCCAGAAATCATTTCTGAAAATTCCACCTAGAAGTGTCTCAATTAAATTATTAGCCAGTTTTTAAATATTTCCTAAGTCTAAACTTAGGGAATATGGTTAATTAATCAATATTAATTGAGATAAGGTGAGAATCATCTAGAAACTCACACAGATCGATCCAAAAATTATCGAGCCATCGATTAAGATTTAATCTTGGTCGTTGGAGTCCCAACAGGAAGATATAAGAAGGGAACGATGTGTGTTGGAGAACGTACCTGAGCCACTTGGAATATTCGATTTCCAGAGTAGCAACAATCAGTTGCCAGGGAGTTCGAGATTTAATGAGGCAACAGAGATAGTGAGGGGCAGGGACAGTGATCCAGAGGAATTTTTCCAGATCCGAAGAGGCAACAGCAAGTCACAGAAGTGATCCACGCAAAAGCAACGCAAAGGACTATGTAGTTTCCTAAGAGTAGTAGTTCGATTTAGCTGAGGAGGAGACCAATTCAGTATCCAGAGGGCTAGAGTCACTTCCAACAGCAGAGACAGGGTAGACGGCTTTCTCAGTGGCAGATTCAAGCAACAAGTGTGAGAGATAGCGCAAAAGGGCTCACGCTGGGGTTTGGACAGCCAGCTTTCTATAGAAGCCAGTGTCGGGATTGCTTGTGGATGAGAGAATTTTTCTCTCTAATTATTTCAGCTAGATACTTGCCATTTGGATTGTAAATTGGGCATCCATAGATTGTACTTAGATTTTCACTAATGCATAATAATAAAACCCTCACTATTGCACTGATTCTCCCAAGTTGGATTTTTCGAGGACAATTGTCCAAAAATAATGGTGCCATTTTTATTATGTGTGCTAGTATTTTCTCAGTTCCAACATTATTATTTCCGCAATATTTTATTTGTGAAGGTTACAATGTGATTTATTTGATATTTGTCATAGCAGATAAATTGTTAAAATAATTAAAATTAGAAAAATAAATTCCAGTTGCTGCAATAGGATTCCAAGTTTGGAATTTTCACACTCCTCAAGAAAATGGAAAAGCTCAGTGAAGAAATGAACTCACGAGATAGGCTCTAGATGAATAACTCACCGCCTTGGAAAGGGCCCAAAAGTCTAGCTACATCGCAAAAGGGAAGCCCTTTTCCAAAAGGCAAAATGAAGACAAGTCGAGCTCATCTCAAGTCCCAAACACTTTGGCTCAAACTAATGCAAATGAGAAAATTTCATCTTTCGAAGATGAGCAAAGTTATGAGGATGAGAGTGATGATGGAGAAGTAGATGAGCAGGTTAACCTTGTAGAATCTGACGTCTTCAACATTCTGCTAGGAGGTTCATACACTCGTCCTCCCACTAGTGAGGTCACCTTCAATGAAGAAAAGGAAGAGTCGATCCTTAACATTGATAATAGTGGAAGATTCAAAGGGGTCCAATATTCATGAAAGGACAACAATAAAAACCCCACAACCTCTAAAGAACCCAACAAAGATGACTCAATTCCCAAACAGGTCCCTCCTAAGGAATCTCTCCCTAAAGACCCTCCTAAAAAGGATCATACAAAGAAGGACAATCCCAAAAAGGATCCTCAAAAGAAAGAGACCATCAAGCAAAAGGAAAAGGGCAAAGAGCTTGGACTTGACATTGATCTAGAGACTACTATAAGGAAAATGATTGTGTCGGTTCCATTAAAGGAGATTGCGAAACTTCCCCATAACAATGACAAATCAAGAAACCCTAGGTTTTGAAGAGGAAGAATAACCCAAAGACTTGCAAAACATTCACCTTCCCGATTTAAGCCCAGGACATGAGCCATTCGTGCTTACCTTGGCCATCAATGACCTTCTATTACATAATTGTATGGAGGACTCAGGGGCCTCCACAAACATCATGCCACTAAAAGTCATGAAGCAATTGGGTCTTAACATCACTCGGCCATATAAAAAGGTGTGTGATTTTAACTCCAAACCTGTAGAAGTTGAAGGCCTCATAAAGGACATAAGGTTTCTTTGGCTATGAACCCCGATATATCATTACTTATGGACATTGTAGTCATAGATATCCCTGATGTATGGGGGATGTTGCTATCAAGGAAGTGGGGAGTCACTGTTAGGGGTCATCTCCAAATGGACTTGTCATATGCCACTATCCTGCAATCTGATGAAAACGCCTTCATCCTTTATAGCGAGCCTACTTATCCTTCTCATGTGGTCAAGCCAAGATCAATCCCATACTACAAGACACATAAGATTGAGAAGCCCTCTCCCATTCTCCCTTCACAATAAGTATGTATTCTCAAATGACCAAAGCACAAAGCAAACAAAAAGTGGAAGCCTAAAAGGGAATACAAGGTTGGGGACATGGTCTTGGTAGATAAAAATCCAATTCCCATCAAGACTCATGGGAAAGTTAGGAAGGATTATTACTACATTACTAAACTCAATGACGAACTTTGGCCACAACCGGTCAAGTTAAGTCATATCACCCCTTTCCTTGATACTTGACATTGTATTATATGCATGTTAGAGTAGGATGTATTGCATGTTGATTTTCTAATTAGAACTAACATCATATGATATTCTCATGATAGATTAGTTGCATTTAGATTAAATTTTCCCTTTAATATCTTGTCGATTTTTGCAGCCTAATACTAAGCATGGGTGATCATAAAAGACCACAAAAACATGTTGCCCTGTGTGCTTGGTCTTTGATATGTGCAGGTAATAGGTCTACGGTACCAAGACATTTTTGGTGTTCTCATGACCTCCCGTTCGAGTGGCTTCGCACACTGCTCCTAGAGCTCATGTCCCAGTTGGAGCCAAATGTTACCCACCACCTGTGGGTAGTATGCATAGGGGAAAATTTTTCCCATAGATGGTCCTCAGCCGGCATCCAGCAGGCCCAAGATAGCTCAATGTGCCACTTTCTCTGCCGCCTGAGCCATCCATGTGGTCCCTCATCCATCTGTTATGAATGTATATTTGAAGGTCGGCCTCCTGACCCCAATGGTATGACTTTTCATTAGTATACTTGAGTAATTTTCCTTACTTGTCATGGGCACTTTTGGGCATGAATTGGTGGGGGGATTCAACGGAAAGAGCGGGTTAGGTTTGTATTTTTGTCTACACTGCCCGATTTCGTGGTTACCCTTGTATCTTAGTCCCATGGGATCTCCTTTACTGACCATTTGGTTTTTTGGTTGGCAGTACATGGCAAATCCCAATTTTGGTTGTGTGGTCCCACCTCCCGATACCACCTACATCACTCCTTTTCCACTCATTTTAGCCCCATTCATCTATTTTTCCATCTGGGTCCACATAGGGTTAGCTTCCCCCTCCCCTTGTCCACACCTTAGGTCAGGCCTAGAACGATGCCCCAGAGGTTGATGTAGCTAAAAAGAAAAGGAAAAGAATAATTTGGCCACCTACCACTTAAAGGATGTACCATGGACATGTCACCCCCTTTAGAGGTTGAAACCATCTAACAGGGTCTCCTTAGATAACACCCTATTGAGCTTGGAGACCCTTGTACATGCCAAAGCCCACTATGGAAGGGCATGCCACCATGAAATGCCCCAATGATCCCATGACTTGTAAACTTTATTACTTGAGTATTCTAATGAGTTGTTGTATTGGAGGGCAAGGGGATGCATTGAATCTTATGCAAGATTGCAAGTGGGTCTTCATTTACGGTTTGGTCTCCCTATACGAGGTCCTAACCCTATAGAGGGCCACATCGGCACTTGTAGGTTGAGCATTGAGAGCCATGGGCTCCACCGTAGCAGATATTACTTCATGGATCCTCAACATCAATCATTGATTGCTCGTGTTCCACCTTTTTGGACAAGGATGATGCACCTGATTCGCCATGCCCATTCAGCTCCACACTTGCTCCATACATTTGGAAAATGTTCCAACATCTAGAGGAGGTCTCCCGCTGCAGAGGGAAGGCTTACATCACCATCCTAGACCGTATAGATGATATACAGGCATCTTTGATCCACTTGGAGACCCATGAGGATGTCCTTATGCCCCCACACCCACTTGGGAGCACCACAGGATTTTGCTTGAAAAACAAGGGGCCAACCCCTTGTCCACTATGTTGGGAGTCCATTTCTACATCATAGCACCCCTTGGACTTCATTAAGCCTCCTCAAAGGCCCAATGACTCACTTTATTGATAATGTGGCCCTCTTAGGAGGCTTATTCATGTATTATTGAGCTATTTGGTGGGCTTGTCACCTAAAGTATTGTTATTATGCACATTATTTTATTTTAGGGGCTCAATTAGGCAAATTTAGCTAAATTGAATTCATTCGAGAGTGTATAAATAGAAGTGAGATGATTCATTTTGATCATCATCACTTGGATTGGGTTAACTCCTCTTGTGAGATTTTCGCTATCCATTTTGGAGGACGAGTTTGGATGAATGGATGAATTTTGATGTTTGGATCTCTTTCATTTTGTCTTGGAGCTTCATTATTAGCATTATGTTGATGATTGAATATACTCTTTCTTACATGTTAGTACTCTTTAAATGCGATACTTGTTATTTTCTCTTGTCACATGCATGTTGCTGAGATTTTTGCTATACTAGGCTGAAATTTACTCCTTTTTCTAATGTGAAATTGTGGAAATTTGATCTTGTATAGCGTTGCATCATGTCACGGGCCATGTATGAATGAGTGAATATTCCTAGAGATATTTTGTGTCAAAATTTTATCTTGATAACTCATCAAATATTGGAAATTGAAGTATAAAGATCTTGAAGCAGCTATTCTCATGCACTAAAGCCATGCGAAGTTGTTTTTAAGGTCTCCTGACTAAGTGAATCCATTCCAAATGTTAAAGTCTCCTTGACTCCATCTCTCCCAAAGGACAAGGCACTAATCCTCCATAGGTGATCACTCAAAAGCATACTTTTCTCACCTCTCTCTCTTCCTTTCTAGGCCTAGCCTCCATAGGTGACCTAGGGCATCGGTTTTCTCATGATTCACCCATCCAAAAAGTTCGATCTCTTGCCCACTACTGTGTTGTTGTGTCTTCTAGAGGCCCTCCAAATTTGAAGCAATTCTGACAGTGGGATCTTGAGATATTTCAAACCCTAGCCCTGAGATCGATACTTGCCCTTGGTTTCCCTTGGCTAGTGATCTCATTGGGATCATTGCATCAAAATTACTGAAAATTTCTCCTTCAATTCCCTTCTCCCCCTCAATTACGTCAAACACACCCCTGGTTGATCAATTTCATCCCCTTAACCTAATTTTGGGTCCACTTGGTGCCGTATGGTCCCACAAACTATTGAAGTTAATTTCACAAAGACCACTTGGAAACCAAGTTTTCACAAGGATTTCTAGGATTAGGTATCTTCCTTACAAGTCTCATCCTCAAACCGTAGCCCTTGAAATCCCCTTGGCCCTTCCTAGGGAGCCTTATACCTTGCTTCTAAAGCAAGAAAACCATACAATTGAGTCTCTCTTGTGAATAGGACTTGGGAATCACTCATCCTTTCATTGGCTCATTCATCTAGTGATTCCCTTTATACCGAGTCTCCTCCCATCAATCAAAGTCCGTAAAGAGCAAGGAGTCGTAGCTAAGGTGACAGTGGGATATTGCTCCATTGTTTCCCTTGACCTAGTAGTTGCCCTTTTAGGATCCCCTCCTAGGACCCCTGCTAGTTTGAGCAGTAACACTTCTTACAACTCTTCTAATTGATATACTCTTATCGAGTTTGACTTTCTTTCGGAGTCGGCTTGCCCTTACCTTTGAGCAAATGCACCTGGAGCTTACTACCAAGCTTTCCTTCATTTAGTAAGCTCTATTTGTCTTTGACAAACAAATCACACAAGGTATCAAGGTATAATCCTTACCATCTTCCATGCGCGATCTCCAATTGGTGTGAAAAGAGGAATAGAACACACCATAAGGTATCAACAGATTCATCAGGACCAGTTTTATGAGATATCCCTCTTTCTTCAATTAGTTCTATTTGCAGTTGCCCAATTTCAATTATAGTTCTATGATGCAAGCCAAATAGTCATCAATTCTTCCAAAGGAATCGCGATCAAGAGAGATCAACTCCTTTTCTAACTACATGGCTTGAAATTAGTTGACTTTGTCAAACAACAACCTTAACTTCTTCCAAACTTCATGATGGCAGTCAATTCCACTCATGAAAATGAATTTCTCAAGCAATATAGGTCATGATTACTCTAACGGCCTCATCTTTCTATCCATCAATGATAAACTTCATTTAATCATCCTTTGGATTTGGAACAATGGTCTTTATATACTACTAGAGCCCTTTGCTCTTTAGAAGGGTTCCATATCTAGTGGCCACATAACATAATTTTGCCCATTTAAGAAAACAAAGTCAATCTTGGATGCCATCTTCAGAGTTTTTTGATAAATTTGATATTTCTCAAAAAAAGGTTCCACGCAGCAAATTGATCAATCAACCTAGAGTCTATCACAAACAGCTCTGACTCAGCATGATTTGTGAATAACATGGATAGGTCTTGAACCATCATCTCTAATACCATGCTCAAGTATACTATGATACCAAGAATATAGAATAAAAAACAAAATCCAGTCAGAAATCAAATAAAAGAGAAAATAATTCTCCAAGATGATGGATGGTGTCTAGAGACATTGTTATATCATCAAATCATAGCACATTATGATCAAAACATCACAATGCATAATGAAGAACATCTCAATACAAATGCATGATTCTCATTGTTTCACACACTACATATTCAACCCATAAGGTCCTTTATTTATAGGTTCTAAATCTAACCAATCTCCTTAAATTATAGAGGATTTGGTCGAATGAGGAGGTTCGGTCATTACAATTGTTTCCAGTAAATCTATGTTATCTCATCGGCTATCTTTATGTTGACTAGTTGGCTATTCAAGTCAATTCGACAGTATAGTCAATTCCTTTGACCATTCAGTAAGCGATCCCACTAGTCAACCATTTTCTTCTAGTCAGTTACTTGACCAACCCAAAGAGACTACTCAATCAACTATATTTCAAAGTGATCATTCAATTGAATGTCTAGTGTTAGTTGACCCTTTGACTAATATTTCTTAGAATCTCTAGATATGTGATGAACCAACATAACCTTAGGTTCCAACAGAGGCATTACTACACATCACACAGTATGAGACAACTTCTTGTAGAGTTCTATACATTTATATGGAAGTCCATATGGTAGTACAAACAAGATCGTATGGATCTGTATAGTCATACAAATAGGTTTGTACGAGCCCATAAAATTGAACAAAATAGGATCATATGGGCTTATATTGTTGTACAACCAATTTTTTGGGTTTTTCAATAACCTATACAAGCTCAGTGCAAAGCATTTTTGGTATTTGTGCATGTTGTTTTTCTCGGGAAGTTTTTGGTATAAGTTTTTCAAAGGAATGAAAGCTAATTTGAAGGAGTAATTACCTATTGTGTGAGAAACTAAATTTTATGCCTTTGTTATTTAACCTCTAGCTATGTGCAATTGATGCTATAATATGAAATTTAATTTCAGCATCCCATAAACTTTCTTGATTCTACCAGCATGTTGTATCGAAAGCAATAGGTGGATTAAAAGGACTTGCCAAAAAGAGGACCCCTCCAAACACTAAACCAACCATTTAGCTGCTAAATTACTCCCTTGAGTCACCACATCAATCAACCCAAGACATTTTTCATCCTCGAGCATAATACAAATATCCCAAGAACCATAATAAGACCTTGGGCCCCACTGTACTTGACCCATAATTATTAGCACAATAATTTCTCTAACCGATGAGACTGAGCCCTTTCAAGAAATTAATAGGACACATAATAAATACTGAAAGCTTGGAAAATCTTCCCTGCCATAATCAACTTGCTAGCAAATGAAAGATCCATGTACTGCAAGAAAAGAAGCTTACATTGGAACTACTCTATACACCAATTCCACATGGAAACTAGGGAAAGACCTAGACCAAATGGGATGCCAAGATATCTAACAATAACACTAGGTTGAACAAATTTCCATGTCATTAGAATCCATGGATCTTCCATTTGCTAGCAAATTGACTATGGTGGGTAGTATTACCACACAAACTAGCACCTTTAGTTTAAAAATCCCAAAATAAGGTACTAGCCTTGTGGAACTCAGGAGGTTGGCCACTATCACCTCACCAACACTCCTTTGCACTTAAGACTTAGGAAAGGTTCCTAGTCAAGGGGGGTATCCATAAGGATTAACTAGGCTCACTTCGTATAGTAATGAGTGGGAGTAAAAAGTATGAAAATTTGATAAAAATATCGCTTATAGCAATCAACCGATAATTATCCAATGTATTTACTTCTAAGCAAAATTATTATATTGCAAATACTGCATAAAAACATGATTGCAATATTCACCAAAAATAAACTACGGAAACTATGATAGAAAACAAATCACAAAATGGACATAATATTCTTCGACAAGACGTCCCTAGAAAAACCTAGAAGGGAAAACCAGTCCTTTAGATCTAAAGGTTATTGATCTCCAACAAAATCTGCAATTGATAAATATTGCAATATTGCTTGCCAAATCCTGGCAAAGCTCGAACAAAATATTTCTTCACCTCCACAAGTTGATCTAACCCGTTGAAGGCTCATAACCTCCCTCTGCAACCTCAAATGGCCTTACACTAGAAAATACAGCCTATATGACCTCACATGTGTGGCTCCCGATCCTCTGATACTCACGACCCAAAAGGAATCAGCCTCCCGGCTCTTCTGGCAACTCGTATGACCCTCCTAGCAATCTATACGGCCTCCTCCTGGAAAATACTACCTCCAAAAAGAATATCAGCCTCTCTCAGAGAAAACATGGCCCTCCTAGAATCCTCTCAGCCTCAATAACTCAACTTCCTTGTCTATAGAAAAACTGTGGAAAAAATCCTCCTCCGGATCTTGGAAAACTAGAAGAATACTGATGAATGAAAACCTCGGAAAATATTCACTACTTCAATTGTTGCTAAAACTCTTGTTGGTGTCAACCCCATAGGCAATGATCTTTCATCTCCAAGGCTACCCATTGATTTCCTTTATAATCTCTTGTTGAGAAATCAACGACCAAGATCTAGATCTGAATTGATCTAATTGATAGCTAAGATCACTTAGAAACTTTTCTAGAAGTCTCTAAAGGAAAATCAACCATGTCTCAATTATGACTAATTAATTAATCTATTTCCCTAAGTTAAACCTTAGGAAAATAATTAAAACTGATTAATTAATTTAATTAAAACATTCCCATTCAAAAAAATAACTTGGGCTTGGAGATATTTCTGCTCTTGTGTTCCTAACCTCACTAACACCACCTGAGGCTACATCAACATGTCCGAGCTACATCAACCAACAATCCCTCTTAGCGAGGAAGGTGTTTTACATTGTACATGAGTGTGCTATGTGCTCACAGATGCAACACCTATCAGCTTGAGTACCCCATGGTCCATTCCACTATGTCGCAACTCTCCTGGACTACCATTGCAAGCGATGGGTGCAAACTCATCCTTTATCCATCTACAAAGCTCATCTACGACTATAATTGTCTGCTACTCGTCCTTCTTGTCACCTTTCTTGTGTGGGCACAATTCTTGTAGTAATGGCCAAACTCGTGACAGCCATAACACTTTATCTTCAACATTTCCTTCTTTTCCTCTTTGGAGTTGGACCCTTTACTGGATCCATTTTTCACTTTGCCCTTTCTCAAAAGAGAAACATTCTTGTTGTCAACTCGCTTCTACTTGGAACCGCTTCTAGTACCACCGTTGTCTTTCACAAGGCTCAATCGAAACTCCTCCTCTATGAAGTCATTCCACAAGTTGTCCCAAGTAAGAAAATCATGTCTTCCACTAACCACTTGCATGAAAACATCTCACTGCTTCTAAAAACCATTCAAGATTGTTACCACAAGCTCTTCATCATCGACCTTCTCTCCAATAATTGTTATCTCATCTCTGGCTGTCTTGATGCAAGTGAGATAATTGACAACGTTCTCTCATTTTGTCTAGTGCTTCTAAGCTTCTCTGTTATGACCATTTTCCGATTCATATTTTATCCTAGAAAAGATTTTTTATGGCATCCCAAATCTACTTAGCCATATTTTCTTCCACCAAATATGGAACAATGTGGTCCTTGACCCCATATAGAATAATATGCTTGGCCTTGGCATCATCTTTCTAGTACTCATGCAACATGATAGGATCTGTCGGTACAACAATATGTGTCGTAGCAAACTCCTTCAACCCATGCTCTCCATGATAAGAAGTAACCGAAATTTCCAGACACCAAAGTTACATCTGCCATCCAAGCTATCTTGATCCCTGAATTCTACTGAAGCCCTCGAGAGAAAATAAAAAAATAAATATCTCTTTTACCAACTAGCAAAAGTACTGGAAAACCTCACAATCTCTCTCTGCAAGTGATCTCGGCTTCTCTGAGTATCTTTTACTCTCCTAGAAAATAATACTGCCCACACGTGTGGCCTTTGGCTAGAAAACTGGCCTCGTGGCCTTGCCTCTGGAAGTCTCGGCCTCCTCAAACAACTCAACCTCACCCTCTCATCCCTCTTGGAGTATTTCATCCCTCAACTCAGTCTTAACACCCCACACGTGCGACTAGATCTAGGCAACACAACCCTCTAGAAACTCTCACTACCTGAATGAAAATCATGGCCTCTCCTGCAGAAGATAATACTGGTAAAATTCCTCCAAGTAAATCTGGAACAAACTAAAGAAATCAATCTAGGTATTGAACCCTTAACTTCCTCTTCCAAACCCCTGCGCTAATCTACCCGAGTAAACCTCGATGCTTCAGACCTACTTTGATACCATGTGAAAAATCAATAAAAATATTACTTATTGCAATCAACCGGTAATTATCCAATTATTTAATTCTGGGAAAAATTATTATACTGCAAACACTGAATAAAAGCATGATTGGAATATTCACCAAAAATAAACTGCAAAACTCTGATAGAAAACAAATCACAAAATGGACACTATTTTTGGACAAAATGTCGCAGGAAAAACCCCAAAGGGCAAATTGGTTCTTCAGATCTGAGGTTTTTATTAATCTTCAGCAAAGTCTGCAATTGATAAATATTACGATAATGCTTGCCAAATCCCGACAAAGCTCCAACAAAATATTTCTTCACCTCCACAAGTCGATCGAACCCCTGGAAGGCTCACGGCCTCCTTCTACAACCTGACCCAACCTCACACTGGAAAATACGGCCTATACGACCTCACACGTGTGGCTCTTGGACCCTCTAATGCTCACAGTGTGGATAAAATCAGCCTCCCGACTCTTTTGGTACCTCATACAACCCTTCTGGAATCCTTGCGGCCTTAATAATTCAGCCTCCTTGTCTGCAGAAAAAAAGTGGAAGAATTCATCCTCTAGATCTCGGAAAATTGGAAGAATACTGATGAACGAAAACCTCGGAAAATATTCATTGCTTCAATTGTTGTTGCAACCCTCACTAGTGTCAACCCCAATCACAATGATCATTGATCTCCAAGGTCGCCCATCGATTTCCTTTATAATCTCTCGTTGAGAAATCAACGGCCAAGATCTAGATATGAAATGATCTAATCGATGGCTAAGATCACTTAAAAAGTTTTTTAGAAGTCTCTAAAGGAAAATCGACCATGTCTCAATTATTACTAATTAATTAATCTATTTCCCTAAGTTAAAACTTAGGAAAATAATTAAAATTGATTAATTAATTTAATTAATACATTTTTATTCAAATGAATAACTTGGGATTCGAGATATTTTATGCTCTTGTGTTCATAGCCTCACTAGCACCACTTGAGGCTAGAACACTTGCCCAAGCTACATCAACCAACAAAAAGAACCTAGCAACAATGTAAATGAAAGGATAAAATGAAATGGGCTTGGGGTAATGAATGAAAGGGAGTCTAGTGCCTTATGTATTTGGCCTATGGAGCCATTTAAGCAATCTTAATAGGGCAAGTAAAGGGTTATAAGCAGCCACATGATGTGTTCTACACTCCTTTACTTGGTTCAACAATAGATTTAAGGTGAAGAAACAATCTAAGGATTAAGATCTTACAATTCTATAAGGGAGAGGGTCTATCTAGATCCACAACTCAAAGCAAATATAAGGTAGTCCTTTACCCCTAGACTATTTATAAACACACTTAATCAAGTGATGTAGAATGTGTAATTTTGTGATCTTGAAAGTAGATGACCAAAGACCATAGGATAAACGCTAACTTTACCATCATATGCTTTCCCAACATAGCTTAAGTGCGAGACCAACTGCACCTCAGAGGGGGGCACTATCACCTCACCAACCCTCTTCTCACTTCTAGCCAATTCTCTTCCAAATCAAAGGGGGTTCTCCCTAGCAGATATTAGGGATCAAATCAACTCAGACAACCCAAGAGACTCCTAAGGCTTATACTTGCACTTCCACTAGCCAATAGATAGGACAAATTACAATTTAGGGTGGATAAGGTTGCTATGGATTTAGGGTAACTTGTAGATGTTGATTTGGGGTAGCATCGGATGTGCTCTAACCATGAAAATTGGTGGAGAGGCTAAAGCACATGAGATCTCCAAGGCCCATAAATGGTTTGGGCAGATTCTAACCAGTTTGGGAGATATTAAAATAATTAATATTTTTAATGGAGTTTCTAAGTCTAAACTTAGAAAAAATAAAATATTAGTGGGTATTAATATAAAACTGGGTTAGAAGGTTCCAAAAGTCATGGATCAAGCCAAATCTAATCTTAGTCATTGATTAGAGATTTAATCTCAGTCGTTGAAGGACCAACAGGAAAAGTATAAGAAGAGGCTTGAGGGTCAGCTGGAGAAAACGCTGAGGGAGACCAATCAGTTCGATTTTTGGAGTGGGGTTAGCTGAGAAATTCGAACTAGTGGTCTGGAGAGCAGCAAGGGGCAGCAGGTATGGAACAGAGAGTTGGGAGCAGCACCAGAAGACCAGTGCAGAGGTTGGAGAGGTAGACGCAGAGGCAGCAGATTGCGCAGTCACTAGAGGGCCTGCGTGGGTAACACAGAGAGGCACAGTGCTGATACAGAGCAACAGGAGCTGACGCAAAGGGTCTCGAGCTGCACAGAGGCTAGCAAGCCTGACGCTGAGACTGGGAGAAGTGATCGAGAATTTTTTCTCTGTTGGGTAAGCTAGTTTGGTACCCAATTGTACTGAAGAATTGTTGAATAATAAAATCCTCCTCTGTTGCATCGGTTTTCCCACATTGGGTTTTTTCGGGGACAATTGTCCAAAATTATTTGTGTTGATGTGTTGCTTCTTGTGCATGTGTTTGTTCTGTATTATGGTGTGATATCTGCAGCAAAATTTATTTTAAGTACATAAAACAAATCAATTGTTGCAGTGATAGAATTTTCACATGGTATCAGAACAAGTAATCAGAGACAGGAAGGGAAAATCAATTATGGGTCGAGACCATGATGCAGAGGCATCTACGTCAGTAGACTCGCACAGATTTTTAAAAAATTGCACAAGAGATAATAATTTTGATTTCTCTATGTTGGCTTCTAGGCTGGAAGAAGAAGTGGCTTGCGTGACTAGCTCTGCATCATCAGAGGTATGGTATATAGACAATGGAGCCTCTTGACATATGATGGGAATCCGGGAATGTTTCTCAGATTATTAGGAGGAGAGGATGAACTTTCAGATCACCATGGGGAACAAGGCAAAGTGTACTCTAGTAGGGAGGGGTACCATAGTTTTTCAAATAGAAACGGGAGAGCAGTTCCGTGCTACCAATGTGTTGCATGTACAAGGATTGGGGATGAACTTATTTTCTGTGTCGCAACTTCAAGGCAAAGGCTATGACGTTTTCTTCATCAAGGAGAAAGTATATGTCAAACACTCGAGTTGGAAAAAGAAATTGCAGATCAGGATCAAAAGTAACAAGTTGTACAAACTACAACTAGAATCACCAATGGCATTAATAGGTAGTCATGGAGACAAGGATTTGAACGAACTATGGCATAGAAGAATGGGACATTTGCACCATGGGGCTTTGAGAATTCTCACGAACACTGTAACAGGAGTTCCGGATCTTAGTACCATAGTTGCAGGAAGCGTCCCCCCCCCGATGGTTCTAAGGCCTGAAGCGCGTCCCGTGCGGATGCGTCCAAGAAGCGTCCCCGGAAGCGCGCTTCCACCTGTTTTGGATGCTTCTGGACGCTTCTGCCTGTTTTGGACGCTTTCGCCTATTTGGGATGTTTGTTTCGAGTATAAATGCAAAAAAATATAAATATATATATATAGCAGACGCTTCGCTTCTTAGATTTTTGGAAAATGACGCTTCCGGGTCCCTGCTTCCACAAAACGTCCCCGCTTCGTGCAACATTACTTAGTACGGAACGAGATGATGTATGCAAAGGATGTGCTCTGAGAAAGTATGCTAAAGCAACATTTCCTAGAAGTAAAAACAGGGCCAAGAGTGTACTAGGATTGATACACTCGGATATCTGTGGACCTATGTCCACTAAAGCTCTTAGTGGTGTCGAGAACTTCCTTACCTTCATTGATGACCACTCAAGGAAAACTTGGATTTATTTTCTGAAAACCAAGGACGAGGTTTTCTATTGATTCAAAGAGTTCAAGGCTCTAGTGGAGAATCTGACTGGGAAGAAAATAAAATTTTCGCGCTCAGATAATGGTGGAGAGTATGTTGATAAGGACTTCACTGATTTTTGTGCTAAGGAGGGCATTAGAAGAGAGTGGACAACTCCTTACAATCTGGAGCAGAATGGAGTAGCAGAAAGGAAGAACAGGACTATCGTAGAAGCTGTTAGGGCCATGATGTATAATCAGGATATGCCAAAATTCCTATGGGCAAAAGCATGCAACACGACAGTCTATGTTCAGAATAGAACTCCTCATCGGGAAATGGGCAAGATTACTCCAGAGAAAGTCTTCATAGGGAAGACGCCTGAAGTTAGTCATTTCAGAATATTTGGGAGCTTAGCATATTGCTACATACCTGAGGAAAAGAGGAAGAAGCTGGATTAAACTGCAGAGAAGGGATATCTAGTGGGATATAGCGAGAACGCTAAGGCATTCAGAATCTATCTTCTAGGGAGCAGGAAGGTAGTAGTTCGACGAGATGTGAAGTTCATGGAGGACAGGGCTTCCAGAAAATCTCGAGAAATGCCTTCCGAGGAACAGTGAAAAGAGGAGTTGTTGGTCAAACCTCTTCAATCAACAAAAGTAAAGAATTATTCCTCAGATCAAGAAGAATTACAGGAGGAGGAGCTAACAAAAGTACCTGCTGGTAGAGGAAGAACAAATAGGGAACTTCGTCAGATTTTGCGAGATGCAGATGATTTCATCGGTGCACCAAGGAACAATAAGAGGGAGTGAAAACAGTCAGATAGACATCAGGGATTAGTAGCTCAGGATGGGGAGCTTGCCAGTTTTCAGGAGGCTGCTCAATATCAGGTTTGGTTGGATGCGATGGTAGAGGAGTACAACTCCATAATGGTGAACGATGTCTGAGAAGTAGTGCCAAGGCCTCAAGACAGATCGGTGGTAGGTTTGAGATGGATCTACAAGATTAAATACGCTGCAGACGAGATTGTGGAAAAATACAAAGCCAGGTTTGTGGCTAAGGAGTATGCTCAGAAGGAAGGAATTGACTACGAAAAGACTTTCGCCCGAATAGCCAGGTATACATCTATTAGAACTGTGATATGTTTTGCAGCACAGATGGGATGGGAGATTCATCAAATGGATGTCAAAACAACATTTCTGAACGAGGTGATTGAAGAAGAGGTATACATTTAACAGCCAGACAGCTTTGAGACACATGAGAAAAAGTCTTATGTATGTAGATTGAAGAAAGCCTTGTATGCGCTGAAACAGACACCTAGAGCATGGTATGGTCGAATTGATGGCTACTTGTAGAAGATGGGATTTGTCAAGAGTGACGCAGATCCAAATCTCTACTATCTAGTTGTAAAGAATGAGCCTCTAATCCTAGTATTATATGTGGATGATCTCTTCCTGACAGGATCATCTAGGCTCATTGGGGAACTGCAAGAAGAATCTAGCCATAGAATTTGACATGAAGGATTTGAGACAGAAGCATTATTTCCTGGGGTTGGAAGTTTAGCAGCAAAAGGGGGAGATCTTCCTTGGACAAGGGAGATATGCTACGTAAATTCTGAAGAGATTCAAGATGGAGGATTGTAGACCCATGGCTACTCCAATGATCACCAACTGGAAGAAAATTGATGCATCAGAAAATAAGGATGTTGATCCCACCTTATACAGGCAGCTCATAGGGTCTCTGATGTATCTGGTCAATACCAGGCCAAACATTTGTTACATTGTCAACACCCTCAGTCAGTTCATGGTGGAGCCGAAGAGGGCACACTGGGCAGCAGCCAAACATGTTCTCAGATATATACAGGGAACAGTCGATTATGGACTCTTGTACACCAGGAGTAGGGATATCAAATTGAGTGGATTCACTGATGCAGATTAGGCTGGAAGTTGAGTAGATCGAAAAAGTACCTCTGGGTATTGTTTAAACATTGGATCAGGAATGACCTCCTGGTGCAGTAGGAAACAGAAGTCTGTAGCTCTGAGCTCAGCTAAGGCAAAATATATGGCTACAAGCATAGCTTCGTGCGAGGCCATATGGCTTAGAAAATTGCTTGTGAACCTATTCAGAAGAAAGATGGAGGCAACCAGGATCATGTATGATAATCAGAGTTGCATCAAGCTCTCTGAGAATCCAGTGTTTCACAATCAATCAAAGCATATTGATATCCAGTGTCACTTTGTCAGAGACTGTGTCCAACGAGGAGTTGTACAGTTGAGCTACACTCCTACATGAGAATAGGTGGCAGACATCCTCACCAAGGCCCTTGGAAGAACAAAGTTTGATTATTTCAGGGAAAAGATGGGGATGATAAAGAATCCATTTCAGTAGCAGAAATGGGGGTGATGTTGCAGTGCAGTAGCAGTTAGTAGTAGCACGATGCAACATGATGAGAAGAGGTTGTGTTGCAGATGCAGTGTTGGGAAGTAGGACAAACAGTAGCACGGATGCAGAGGGAGTTGTAGTGCAGATGCAATGTTGGGAGAAAGGACCAGCAACAACACGGATGCAAAGGGAGTTGTCATGCGGATGCAACAGTGGCAGAGGCAGAGCCATGGGTAGTAGTACAAGATGCAGCAGTGTAGAGGATGTTGGGCGAGAGGCCTAGCATCAGCACAGGTACCGGTGCCGTATAGTCAGAGTGATGCTCAGTATGGAGCATTACTAGAGCACAATGCTCGCTAAGAGGGAGTGTTGATTTGGGGTAGCATCGCATGTGCTCTGGCCATGAAAATTGGTGGAGAGGCTAAAGCACATAAGATCACCAAGACCCATAAAGGGTTTGGGCAGATTCTAACTAGTTTGGGAGATCTTAAAATAAGTAATAGTTTTAATGGAGTTCCTAAGTCTAAACTTAGGAAAACTAAAATATTAATGGGTATTAATATAAAACTGGGTTAGAAGGTTCCAAAAGTCATGGATCAAGTCAAATCTAATCTTAGCAGTTGATTAGAGATTTAATCTCGACCGTTGAAGGACCAACAGGAAAAGTATAAGAAGAGGCTTGAGGGTCAGTTGGAGAACACACTGAGGGAGACCAATCAATTCGATTTCTGGAGCGAGGTTAGCTGAGAAATTCGAACTAGTGGTCTAGAAAGCAGCAAGAGGGAGTGAGTACAGGAACAAAGAGTCGGGAACAACACCAGAAGACTGGCGCAGAGGTTGGAGAGGCAGACACAGAGCCTCTCAGGCAAATGCAGAGGCAGCAGACTGCGCAGTCACTGGAGGGCCTGCGTGGGTGACACAGAGAGACCCAGTGTTGATGTAGAGCAGCAAGAGCTAACACAGAGGGTCTAGGAGCTACGCATAGGCCAACAAGCTTGACACCGAGATTGGGAGAAGTGTTGGAGAATTTTTTCTCTGTTGGATAAGCCAGTTTGGCACCCAGTTGTACTGAAGAATTGTTGAATAATAAAATCCTCCTCTGGTGCACCGGTTTTCCCACATTGGGTTTTTCCAGGCACAATTGTTCAAAATTATCTGCGTTGATGTGTTGATTCTTGTGCATGTGTTTGTTTCTGTATTTTGGTGTGATATCTGCAGCAGAATTTATTTTAATGTTTATTGAAGGGTTTTCATAAATAACTTATTGAAAAATAAGTAGGTAAAATAAATCAGTTGTTGTAGTGATAGAGTTTTCACAGTAGATCTTCATTAAAAGGGTAAAATCCTCAAACACAACCTAAGAATCACCAAGAGAATAAAACCCTAACAAAATGGTTTAGATGATTTTATAAGAGAAATGGAGGATAGAAGATTAGTGCCATAGCATGCCAATATTTTTTTAGGGAATCTAGAGTCAAGGAGCAAGATAATGGGAGAGAAATGGAGATGGATGCAAGTGCAAGGAACCAAGGGAGACAAAACTATGTCCCTCATACCTCCAACCTTAATGTCCTTCAATCTTCAAAGATGGGATAAGGGAGTGAACTTAACTAAGGTCATCTCCAAAAAAGCTTGATGAGAGGTTCAAGGAGGCTTCGAGTGGATTTAGCTTCAAGGACTAGGGAAAACTAACTAGTGTATCCTAGAGGCTTGGGCTAGAAGCCTTGCAATTTTCAAGAAGAGATGATAAAATATACTAGCAGCTTCTCAACTTATGCAACTGTCTCTCCACAAATGACCATTTGACCATGAAACGATATGGCCACTTGAGGTTAACCAAGGCAGCCCCACAAGTGAAAATTAAAATCAAAAGAAAAGGTTATCAGCTCATTGATTCACCAAAAAAGAAAGCATAGAGCAAAAATACACAAGAAAAGGTCCCAATTTCAGACAGATTATGGGCATTTATAGGTCAGCCTGAGTTTGCCTTGCCCAAGAGTCACAACCACTCATTTTAAAGCCGAGCATAGTCAAGCTTTGTGACTTGCAAACCTGGTAACAATGATCACAACAACCAAATCTCTGTTTCAACAAAGTATGATCATTAAACAATAATAATTATGGAAGATCTAATAGCCTCCACCATTCAAGCCCAACGCACAAAGTATCAGGCTTTAGGTTAAGCTTTTATTCGCTACACTCTGTAACTCACACAAGGAGAGCTTATGTAAGTACTAGGAACCAAGGTGACTATCAACAGAATGTATATCTTTCTAACCAACAATCTCTTTGGATAATCATAAATATAGAATCCTTTTACCTGATGATCATCCAGAAGAATCTTTGTAGTTGATAATCACTTAATGATCGACCTAGGTAGTATTTTTGAGTTGTCATGGTAATCATCAATATAGGAAATTTCCAGAATCCAACCCAATGATTATCATTCAACACGAAGTTTCCCTTTAATGAATCTCCACTCACCTTCTTACTGAATTTTACAAGATCAGCATATACAAAATAACCCAGAAAACATTCCTTCAACACTGCTTCGAAAACCATTTCCCATGACAGAATTATTTTGCATTCCACATGCATAAATTACCATTACTAAATTCAAAAGAATAATAATCAATTATACTAGTAATACTCGATTGCAAAATAGCAAACTTTCTAGTGGGTTGCCAGTATGTAGTGGAGCATTTAATTGATACAATCCAATCCTACAATAACTCTGCTGAATTAGTAGCATAACAGGGGTTTAATTTACTTTAGAACAGATGTCTAGTTTCCAAGGTTGTCTTGGCATCCATTTAAAGTATATGCAAGAACTATTTCAAATGCTCCATCATGAAACAAAATCTTAACTTCAGCATGTTAGATTGGGATAGTAAACAGTTCTCTGAGAAATATAATTGCATATTCACAACTTAAAAAAATATATTCTGCGACTTTCATGTGTTCATTTATGTACTGCATGTTGAGATGAATATTCAAAAGAAACCTAAATGGTAAAGTTAAGAGCAGAGGAATACAGTCAAAAGCTTGAAAAGATAAACAGTTGTGTAGAATAAATTGCATATTCGTAAGTTAATATATATGCTACTGTTCCATGTGCTCAGTTAAACACTGCCTGCTAATATATGGACATTCAAAACAAATTACCAAGACTAAAAATGGTGGAATTCATTTGGAAGACACTAAAAGTAGACGTGTCAATTAACATACCGGTCAGCAATAATATCAGGACGAAAAAATGAATCACCTCCACATGAAAATGGGCGTCCACCAACTACACTTAACTGTAATTGCGGGAAGTCCAGACGGTCGTAGCCCACATGTTCCTTGCCAAGACTGATCAATGAATAAGACTCAGTATAGGAAAGGATTTATTCACAAAAACACATCGAAATTGACGTATGCAACCATTATATACACAATGACAAATCCAAATTTTCCTTTGCATGTAGGTACCATTTAAGATCCACAAAACCGTAATGTTGATTCATATTCATCACCAAAACATTATAATCTGCATTCAGTGCTCCGGTAATGATCTTCTATCAGGTTTGAATCAATTAATTAACCAGGATATGTCCTACAGTCAAGTTTCCATTTACTCTAAAATGCCCATGCATTTTAATGAGTATACGAAAACAAGGAGCATACTGAATATGCCAATCTTAAAGAATTACGAGAAGAAATAACATAGCACCTTTACAATGATAGATAGAATCAAGACACTCTTCGTAATCACGAGTTGACATACTCTCGCCAAAGGTGGATTTCCAAAAGAATGGACCAAAGAACTCTTATTTCAAAAATACTGGGACCACTCTTAGCTTTGTTGAGGCACACAGTACCAGTTAAATTCTGTATTTTCCAAATATAAATAAATACAAACAGAAAGAAGGAAATTAATAATAATAATATGTGAAAGCTAGAGATGTCAGATGTACATACTATAAAAACTAATATATAAAAAGAT
>APFE030964161.1:12013-72231 GCA_000404065.3 Pinus taeda | reverse complement strand
TTCCTCGAAGGGGTAAACAATCATATGGGGGTGAATGATCAGCTAAAAACAGAGTGGAGGTGATGGCGAGAACACGACCAAGGCTCAAAAGCTGGCGATAAGGCATTCACAATGGTTATTTACCTATTCATTTTTTAATGAGCTTAAACGCGGGGAGAAACACTTGCTCATGACTTATCTTTATTTTTTAACGAGCTTGAACTATGCGCTAAAACTGCTCGTGGAGAGTTTATTTTTTAACGAGCTTGAACTCTGTGACAACATTGCTTGCCAGTCGTATGATAAGAAATGTCTCATTCAAGATGCCATTTTTTATGGAGCTTGCACCTTTTGAAGCTTTACCCCGAATCCTTTCTTTATGCAAGTTAGAAAATGACTAGCCTTATGGGTTTAAAGGGTTAGAAGTCCTAAAAATTTAAAATATAAATAGCCGCTCTTCACTTGCATGCGGAAAGGTTTACATGCCCCTAGGTATAGCGAAAAATTTCTAGGTTACCAAGAGAATTTCATCCGCGTAGTAGATAAAATGCTTTCTTGGTGATGTCTATCGAAACAGACAAAGGGGAGTAGTGTGACCGCATGCCACTCAGCATAACCTTAACGAAGGTATCTTATTCCAGCCTGTTCCCATTTTCCTGTGAGGATGGGTTCGCCGGACTAGTCATATATCCTTTGCGGAAATCCACTCTATACCTAAGGTTTTCCTGTCGAAACAGACCAGGATGCATGCCCCCTGGGTTTCAGTCACATCTTTCTGAATCACTCGTGCTCATCAGGTGGATGGACTGGAGATCAATGAGACATTTCTTGCGTGAAAAGACCATTTAGGGACGACGTTTGACTATTTGCGATGTGTGATCCGGGGAATGACATTTGGTCCATGATCTTGACCATTCTGCCTTCGTGTGGAAAACACATTACTCTAAAGAGTGAGGAGACGATTGCTCTCATGCAATAAATATAGTCGCGTCCAAGGAGTAGATTATAATCTAAAGGTCCTTGAACTACCATAACGTTCATGTGAACACTTTTCCTCCTCAAAGTAATGGGCACATTTGGAAGGATCCCTAAAGGTCGACTGGCTCCCTTGTCAAAGCCTGTTAGATTTCTCATTTCAGGCAAAAGCGATGGCGAACCAAGCGCTTTCCAAGCAGTTGAGGAAAGGATACTCACAGAAGCCCCTTCATCAGTGATGGTACCAACCATGACCATTCTATAAGCTTGTACAATGATTCTGAATGGTACACTGGCTAGTAAACAGGGTCTGCCTAGTATATTCCAGTCGAAGGAAATAACTAGGTTGCTTAGTGGTGGGACCGAATAGACGACCGGATATGACTTTGATGAATTTCGTTCCTGTGGTAAAGGAATGGAGGGACTGCCCCCAAGTTCATCAGAGTCGGTGTTGATGAAAAGAATTTGAACGATGTCGTTCTCTTTCTCTTCAGTGATGGTATCATTCGAAGATGAGCACTCTGAAGGCAAGATCGGATCAATTACCGTATCGACCTTTTGAATTTCGTCTGGTATGGATTCAGAGGGTTGATTTTCAATGATAGGTGCTTTGGCTGACCATAAGGACGGGCTTGCCAGATTGTTAACCAGTGGAGGGCTCGACAAGAGTTTTTGATATCCAAGAGGAAGTCATAATGGTGAAACTGGACGATTATCCAAAACTCTTTTAGCCTCTTCAAGGAAGGGACAATGGTGGATGGCGTGATCGCCTTCACACAACTTACAAGGAAGTTTAGGGTTCCTTCTTTTTCCATGTGCTTCACTTTCACTGGTTGATGGTGAGCATTCAATGTGATTGCCAGAGGTTGATGCTACCAGATTGTGCAAACGAGGAGACCAGTCCCTTAAGATCCGAGGGATGCAGGGAAAATCTTGGTGATAGTGGTCTCCATTGCAAATGATGCAAGGAGATTTAGGTTTTGACTATGCGGTGTGTGAATTTTGGCTAGACGACACTTGGTTGCTCCCTTTCAATTTTGGTTCCTTTTTCTTCTTTTCCTTTTTCTCTTTCTGCTCCTTCTTCTTCTCAGTTACTTGATTTTTAGCTTTATCGGCTTTATCAAGCGAAGAGGAAGGAGGAGAGGGAGAATCAGATGAAGTAGAAGGCTGGGAGGCAACTCTAGTGTCGTCTAGTTGCTGACTTGACTGTTCAGCAATTAAGGTATTCTGAACGACAAAGGTAGAGAAAAGCCATAACGGCAAACCAATCGTCAACCCTAGAAGTGACAATGTGGCCTTATGGGGTGCATCAACATCTCCCCAAGAGGAGAAAGGACTAGGATTTCATCCAAGGGGAAATCCTTGGTTGGTAAACTTCATTTTTATTAACCTAAAGACCAATGAGGGAACTTGTGATGTTATTCTGATTAAAATAAATTTTAGACGCTTTGACACAACTTGTTTTTTCAATTTTAAAGAGTCGAGAAAAAACAATAGATAACTCTAGTCGCCTTCAATTTTTAATGAGCATGAAGTGACAAGTGCTCAGATGAACCTTTTCTTTTAAGGAGTCTAAAAAGGAATGAAAGAGACTTCTCTGGAAATCTAGGCAGAGGGGATTACCAAACCAATCACAAAACTACAGAATACTTTTTACGCTACGGCAATCAATCTTCCCGAATGTTGTGTTCAGCGCATTGCGATCGATAGGGTACCAGACCAGACTTCCTAAGGATAAAGGATGCAACCTATTGTGGTATCCCAATATATACTCGACAGTACATGGGAGAACAAGTCCGTACTGGCACTTGCCGTCTCAGAGTGGAGGAATCACCCAACCAACAATGAAAACAACAGTTACCAGGTTTTACGACGCCATAATACGTCTCTAGCCTAGACTTCTAGATGTTATGCGTTAGGTTCCAAAGTGTTTTTAGATTCAATAAATTTATTTTATAGTTGATCTTGTTTAAAAATTTTCCTTTCAGGTTCACCACGTGATGTGCATACAATTCCTAAAATGCAGTCTAAGATGATAAACAACTGTTTAATCTTCTTTTGGCAATGAAAATCCTAGCTACTACAAAGAGCACAAAGCACACACTAAATGCACTGTCCTAAATCAAACCAAGCAGTCTAAATAAAAATGCACATGCATGTATTTGTTTTCAGCCTTCTTAATGTATAAATGACGATAAGAAAGCTAAGTGCAGATTTGAATTATTTTCAAGGAAACAATACTTAACAATTTTCTTTTCAAAATGAAGTGAAGATAAGGGTGACACTTTGCAATTTCAAAATGAAAACTGTTTTTCGACACTTTAAAAACTACTAATCCAAATCATGTATTAGAGTAAAAATATAATCCACTATCAAGAACAATGGGATTCTCTTCTATGACTGAAAACGACACTTACGACAATTTCAGATTAGGAAACGACAGTTCGACTACGCTACTTCTTTGCAAAAGAGAACTGAAAATGGCACACAATACATAAAAACACTTATAGTTCTTTGCGTAATAGAGGCAAAATGATGGAAGCGAAGGGGGTTTTCACAGAGATATACTGACCACAGACAGCAAAACTCTTGAATAGAACTGAAAAGAATGAAGAAAAACCAAAGTCTAAAGGTAAAATTAACCTTCCCTGACCATCGCACCTGTCACACAGGGAATCCAATATGCAACGCACCTACTGCACATGGGAAATGTGATGCATATAGACTGCCTTGAAGGGAGGTTGTGATGGTACCAGTGCGAGAATTTTAACCAGTCTCTGCTCACAATTTACAGTTCAGTTCAGGGATTTAGGCTCAGTAAGTGATGTTCAGTAAATGTAAATCACAGGGGCTCATCTAAGGAGGTTACTAGAGCCACCACTTAGGGAAATTAGAACGTTTGCAGATTGATTGTTCAATTTATAAACAAAACCTGGAGATAGACTGAAGCAGCATTGATCTACTTTGCATTTGTATAACAAATGCAGTTTGAAGGCTAGCTGGCTTGACATCAGGCTCCGTCTGTAAGTTTATGAAACAAACAAAGGTAGACTAATGTCATGCGGAATGAGTTATATTTGCGGACAAATCTAACCTCCCTAGGAGTCTAAGACTCTCTAGTGACAAACAAACCAAACAAGAGCTATCCTTCTCTAGATACACATCATTCTACGAGAATTCAAATGTTTCCGATCTTACCTTAGGTCCAACGCTTGTTGTAGCAGTCCAGCCTTGCTGATCCAGATAAGCTCCTCCTTCACTTTCAGACTTGCATACACTAACAAAGCAAACGATTACATAGCATCTGAATATTCATCATAAAACAAAGCATATCTATCATATTGACCAAGGAATACATGAAATAATTCATTAACAAATCATTGAGAAGAATGGACTTATTTGTATTAAATAGTCAAAGGAACCATTACAACCTGAGCCTTGGTGTTGTGCAAGCTCCTCCCAGGGTCCAGCAAGAGATTTCCTCTACTTTGACAAGCTCACCCACTCCCACTATGGCAACAAGGAAGGATAGTGATCTCTCCTCCCAAGTCAACAAATGGAAGTCCTAATTCCAGCAGCATTTACCCTATAGAATGTTCAGCTTTCAACCTCTCCTCCTTTGGCCAATGCCTGTATTTATAGTATTCTAGAGGAAGTTAATCAGTCCAACATCAATGGGATACTCCCTCTTTTGGATGGGGTAGCTCCTCTCTTGATGGGATAAGCTCCTCTATCATAGGGATGCATGAACCATCTGGAGGCGCTCAATACACGTCAAAAAATCTTCTAGAAGGCTCTAGAATGACCACAAGTAACTTTTTTAAGATGAAACTCGCGCCTTTTTTTGACTTTTACAGGGGTACGCACCCTAGCTTTAGTATACAGAGCGTATTACTACGCAGGTCTAATGTATATGGAGTGCGTACACGCAGGAAAGTTAGAGAGAATCTGCGTACCCAGAGATAAACATGTTTTTAAGCGACTTTCTCTCTCTTTGAGGTTTTGACATGAAGAGCAGAGGTATGGGGCTTGACAAAGAGGACAATGTGGCTATTGATGAGGCCACATACTGCAAATAGTCAGGGTGACAAAATTCAGTGTAACACAAACTTCTTGTACCATTTTCTAGTAGACTGCCTCAGACCATACAATGATTTCCTGAGCTTGCAAACTAATCATCTGTTGCGACCTTGTACAAAACCTTCTGGTTGTTCCATATATATCTCTTCATTGAAATCACCATGTAGAAATGTTGTTTTAACATCTAACTATTATAACTCAAGATTAAGTTATGCAGTTAGTGCCAACGCAGTATGAATAGAAAAAAGTTTTACAACTGGAGAAAAAATGTCGTGAAAGTCTATACCATTAACCTGAGAATACCCTTTTTCTACTAGTCTTGCCTTATACCTTTCAATACTTCCATTAACCTTCTGTTTCAGTTTGAAGACCCACTTTCTTCCAACAACACTTCTCCCTTCAAGGAGCTCTACAAGATCCCAGGTATTGTTCTTCGCTAAGGAGTCCATTTCTTCTTCCATAGTCGTTTTCCATTTTTTGCTATGTCTATCATCTACTTATTCCTGATAACAAGAAGGTTCTCCATCTTCAGTGATCAAAGGAAAACATGAAGCAAAATCTTCATACCTTTTAGGAGTTTTCCTTTCCCTTGTAAACCTTCTTAGAGTGACTGGTTGCTAAAGTGGTTCAGAAACTTGAACTGTTTTAGAAGCTTCAATGTCTTCCTTTGTGTCTTCAACACCTTTTTCTCCAGAAGTCTCTCCTTCCTTTCAACTGTCAGCGAAAGGTCTAGCCTCCAACTAAACTCGTTGATTTGGCGATACGTGTTCCTGTTCAATTCTTTCAACATTTGATTTTAAAAGAGAGGATTCATCATATGTTACATATCTACTAATGCCTATCTTCCACAATGTAAGATCCCACAACCTATATCATTTCACTACATAGTCATGCCCCACAAACACATAACATTTTGACTTTGGATCTAATTTTGAACCCTGATTTTTCGGAATAGGACAATAAGCATCACAACCAAATATCCTAAAATGTGAATAATCACAAGACTTAACTATCCAAACTTCTTCAGGAATTTTACAATCAATTGCTACTGAAGGTGATCTGTTAACTAAATAACAAGTAATAGATATTGCTTATGCCCACAACGCATTTTGCAGGTTAGCATTACTGATCATACTTCTGGCTCTTTCCATAATATTCTGATTCATACGCTCAACAACACCATTTTTTTGAGGAGTATAAACAACAGTTTTGTGTCTAATAATTCCCTCATCCTTAAAGTATTATTAAAATTCAAGTGAAGAGAACTCACCACCATTGTCAATTCTTAAACATTTAATAGATTTGTGTGTTCTTTTCTGTACCATTGCTTTCAATTCTTTAAAGACATTTAATAAATCAGCTTTCTTTTTTAGCATCAAGACCCAAACTTTACGGGAGAAATCGTCAAGAAACATTAAAAAGTATAGAGCACCTCCATATGACACAATAGGGGATGGTCCCCATAGATCAGAATGAATATAGTCTAAAACATCTTTACTATTATGATTTCCAACTTTAAATCTTTGTTTACACTATTTTCCATACACACAATGTTTACAGAAATTTAACTTCAAGGATTTCAGATTGGGAAGAGATTTACATTTCATCATTATCTGAAGACCTTTCGCGCTCATATGACCCAATCACTAATGCCATAGACAAGTACTCACTTCTTCCTTTTCTGATGCAATTGTTGCTTCACTGACCTGAGTGCTTCCTTTTAATGTGTAAATATTTCCGACCTTTTCTGCTTTCATAACCACTAGGGCTCCTTTAGGGACTTTCAAGGTCCCATCGTGACCTATAAACTTATAACCATCTGAATCCAACACTCCCAAAGAAATCAAGTTTTTCTTGAAATCAAGTACATGTCTAACAGTAGTTAATGTTCTAACTGTGTTATCATACATCTTAATCCTGATATCTCCCATCCCAATAGTCTGGCATGACACATTATTACCCATAAACATAGAACTACCATTTACATTTTCATACAAAGTAAACCAATTTCTATGTGGGCACATGTGACGAGAAGCACCATAGTCTAACACCCAGCTATCTAAACCCTGAGAGACATTACATTCAGGTGAAATTTCATCTATCATAATTTTTTCTTTAGTAGATAAAACATCGTCTATCATACCTGGATCGACCTGATTTTATTCCTTCTTTGGGTTATCGAATTCCTTTCATTTCCAATAGTCTTTCTTCAAGTGTCCAATTTTATTGCATTGCCAACATTTTTCCTTACACTTCCTACCCTTCAATTTCAATCTGGAAGACCCCCTTGGTTTTTCTCCTCTTTCCTTTGAGCGTCCTCTAGGTGCCATGGCTTTTGATGTAGCTATTTCAGTACTGGATTTCCTTCATACTTCTTCAGACAGGAAAGATCCCATGACTAATTCAAAATTAAAAGAATTAGTAGTGCTCAAGTTGATTGAAGTTACGAAGTGATCCCATGATTCGGGAAGAGAACACAACAAGGTTATGGCTTTATCTTCTTCCTGTATTTTAACTTCCATATATGTTAATTAACATATAAGTGTATTAAAAACATTCAAATGTTCTGCAACGTTTGAACCTTCTTTCATTTGAAGACTATATAACTGTCTTTTCAGATAAATTTTGTTGGTTAATGACTTTTTCATATAGAGTTTTTCCAGTTTTCCCCACAATCCTTACACTGTAGTCTCTTCAATAACATTGACGAGAACTTCATCCTCCACGCATAATTGGATGGTACTAAGAGCTTGGACATTCAAGTCCTCCCAGTCTAAAGTAGTCATGGTTGCAGGTTTCTTAGTTGCCCCATCCAATGCCTTGTGCAACCCTTGTTACACAAGCAGATCCTTAACCTTCAGTTTCCAAAGAGAAAAATTGCTCTTTCTGGTGAATTTCTCCACCTCGAATTTCACATTCAACATCTTGGCCATTTTTTATCCTTCCTAGGGTTTCAATCTTTCTAGGGTTTATATATATTTTTGGTTTGTCTTTCTCAAAAAAAGATTTTAAAAAATTAATAATTCCCCAACTCAACATATTTTTATTTCAAATCCTTTGTTTCCTTACACCAATTTAATGGATGAAACACTTTGTTTTTACTTCAATTTAAATGAAATATTCCCTTCAATTCAAATAAAAAACCACCTTTTACAAATTTCTGGAAAACTTCTCGACGAAATTTCTCTCCAAATTAAAAAATTACCCAGATCCACAAGCTAGGCATCTCGCAACACGCAGTGACAACTCCTCTCTCCTCTAGCACACAGAGGTCAACTTCAATGGACACACTTCCTAGTAGCACACACCGGATTTGTCCTCTCTACCCCAGCATGTAGACTTTGAGCCTTCTCACCACACAGTACTAGACTGGAGCCTTCATGCCATCCAGAAAGCAGAAGTCTCAGGCACAGTCCTCCTCTCCTCACGCAGAGATGGCCACACGCAGATATTTCGGTCTTCATGCAGAGGGAAGTGTCTCTAGTCTTCATAGCCTCCTCTAAAAATAATACACGCTGAGGGGATTCACCTCCTTAAAGCAGATGGCCTCCTCCTCACGCAGATAAAAAAACATGTCTCTTCTCCAACATGTAGAATCCAACATAGGGTAGAGGGTTTGGCAACAACTCCACGCAGGCAGATGGCTTCCATTCACATAGCAATGCTTAGCCACGCAGCAATGAAGCAATATGTAATACACAGCAATGGTCCATGCTTCATGCCCTCCATGCAGAAACGGGTTTAGCCAGCAATGGGAACCGTCTTCCTCTTCACGCAGCAGCGAGTCTCCCATTTTCTTACACGTAGCAATGGCCACCCTTAAGGAACCATCTTCCTCTTCATGCAGCAATGTGTCTCCCATTCTCTTACATGCAGCAATGGCTGCCCTCAGTAGTGACAAGCTCATGCATAGGTAGGTATTCCTCTATAGTAGCAGACTCACTCACACGCAAGTCTTCCTCTACAGCAGTAGGCTCATTCACATGCAAAAGGCCGCATACCATTGGCTCTAATACCACTTGTTAGTCGAATAGGAGAAATAATAGGAAATAATTACACACATTCAGTTATAAAATTGACCAAGAAAAGAAACTGAATTCAAACACATAAATAGATACACAGGATTTACATGGTAAAACCTCGACAGGGTGTCAAGGAAACATCCATGGGGCAAGGGATTGGAATCTATTAATTCAACAATGATCCTCCACACACGATTACATTTCTCAGGAATTCACTAGTTTTATACCAGCTGCCTCCGTTACATAATTACTATTTCAGTATAGAACTAACTAGTTAAATTTTACCAAAATTACATAGTTAGTTGTCAAACTAACAGTTTCTTCGGAAAAGGAACAACAAAAGAACAAAAGTGTTGTTCCTTTGGAAAAGGAACAAAAAATATGAAACTGTTGTTCCTTTGGGAAAAGGAACAACAAAAAAACAAAAGTGTTGTTCCTTCGGAAAAGAAACAACAAAAAAACAAAAGTGTTGTTCCTTTGGAAAAGGAACAACAAAAACGAAAGTGTTATTCCTTCGGAAAGAGGAACAACAAAAAAAAAGTGCTATTCATTTAGAAAAGGAACAACAAAAATGAAAGTGATGTTCCTTCGGAAAAGGAATAACAAAAAAACAAAAGTGTTATTCCTTTGGAAAAGGAACAGCAAAATAAAGAAAAGTGTTGTTCCTTCGGGAAAGGAACAACAAAAATGAAAGTGATGTTCCTTTGAAAAAGGAACATCAAAAAAAGAAAAGTGTTGTTCCTTTGGAAAATGAACAACAAAAACGAAAGTGTTGGAAAAGGAATAGCAAAAAAATAAAAGTGCTCACAAGTGTTGTTCCTTCAGAAAAAAGAATAGGAAAAAAATGCAAGTGTTGTTCCTTTGGAAAAAGGAATACAAAAATGGTGAAACTATTGTTCCTCCTAAAAGGAACAACTAGTCGGTGAAAATGTTGTTTCTTCCTAAAAGGAACAACAAAGCGCAAATATGTACAGAGAATAATTTATGCTAACAAAACAAAGGAATGTACAGAGTGTAAGAACAGTTAAATCACTTAATGAACCAAAGGTGTGGAATATTTCTCTTCCTCAACCAAAATCTACATGTTGGAGTCTTCGCAGAGTTGCTGATAGAAGGATTCCCGAGTAAGTGGTTTGCGGTATAGTCGAACTTGGTGGCCATTTGCCTTGAATGTATGTCTAGATATGTCAATGGTGGTTAGAGTAAGGGTGCCATTATCATGTATGTTCTGGATTTCATATGGCCCTAGCCAACGATTCTGAAGCTTCCTCGGAAAATCCGGAAACTTGGAATCATATAGGAGCACCCAATCTCCTTTGCAAAAGACTTTCCTTCTAATCAAAGTGTCATACCATTTAGCTTGCTATTGTTGGATAAATGCAGTGTGTTGAAGGGTAGAGAGCTTGATTTCATCTAGCTCATTAATCTGCTGTAACCTATTAATCTATGCCTCGTTTAGATCTAGACCGACTTATTATGCTATTTGCAGTGTTTGTATCCTAATTCTATTGGGAAGATGGGTTCCTTTCCAAATACTAGTTGGTATGGTGAATAGCTGGTAGTGCTTCTCCATGTTGTTCTATAAGCCCACAAGGCTTCTGGTAAGCTTGCAGCCCAATCTTTTCTATGTGACGCAATGGTTTTTGTTAGGATTTCTTCTATTATTTTATTGCTACTTTCTACTTGATCATTTGCCTGTGGGTTGTATGGAGTAGTAAATTTATGCTGGATATGATAGTTTATTAGTGTTGTAACAATATTGTTACTAGAAAAATGTGGTCCACCATCTGTAATTATATCTCTTGGGAGCACATATCGCACAAATATATGGAACAGGAACTGTATGATGGAATCCTCTGTAGCTATCGTCAATGCCTCTACTTCAACCCATTTGGTGACATATTATGTTGCTACCAAAATATATGTTTTATGGTTTGATGATGGGTTAATGGGACCAGAAAAATCGAGGGCCCATCGCTCAAATGGTTCAATAACTAGCTGTGGGTTCGGGGGCATTTCGTCGGACTATCTATGGCATCCTGCTCTTTGGAAGTTGTCACAAGCTTGGATGAACTTCTTTGCATGTTTGAAGATCGTGGGTCAATAATACCCTGTTTGCAGCGCCTTTTGTCCAGTTCTTCGATCAACGAAATGTCCGCCACATGGTCCATCGTGACAAGCTCTCAAAATGCCAAAAATTTCATCTTCGTGGACACATCTCCTAATGTGCATATCTGCCCTGTATGGAATAGGTAGCCCCCAATCCAAGAAAATCGAGTACTTTGATGGAGAATCTGTTTTCATTCATTGGGGGTCAAATGTTTCGGTAATTTTCCTACTACTAAATAATTTGCAACATCAGCATACCAGGGTGTTTAAACAGTGACAGCAAACAAATTCTCATCTGGAAATTGATCTTCAACTACTGCTGTGTCCACTGGTTTTGGCATTCGCGAGAGAAAGTTAGCTACAAGATTTTATTTTCCAGGTTAGTCCTTTATTGTGATATCGAATTCCTGTAATAAAATTATCAATCTGGTTACTCTACCATTTGTGATTGGTTTATTTGCTAAATATTTTATGGCAGAGTGATCTGTATACAAGATAACAGGATATCCAATAATATAATGCCTGAATTTATTGACAGCATGTATTACAGCCAAAAATTCCTTTTCGGTAATAGTAGAGTTCAATTCAGCAGGAGATAAATTCTTGCTAATATAATAAATTGCATATGGTTTTTTTCTTCTTCCTGGCCAAGGAATGCTCCAATAGCTGTATCTAAAGCATCTGATGAAATTTGAAATGGCAGGTCCTAATTTGGACCTCTAAGGACTGGAGCTATTGACACAAGTTTTTTCAGATCCTGGAAAGCATGGTTGCATTTTTCTGTCCAAAGAAAGTCAAGATTACCTGTCAGTGCATATAGGGGTGCAGTAATATGAGAAAAATGTTCTATAAATCTTCTATAATAACCAGAAAATCCAAGAAAACTGCATACCTCTGCCTGAGTGGTAGGAGAGGGAATTATCAAGATTATTTGGATTTTGGCCAGGGCTACCTGTATTCCAACTGCTCAAATATAATGGCCTAAAATAAGTCTTTCTGTCATCATCATATAGCATTTTTCATAGTTCAAACAAAGCCTGGTGGTAATGCAGTGCTGCGGCATTTTTTCCAATGTGTCCAATGCTGGGTCAAAATCATCTCCGTATGGTGTAAAATCATCCATGTATACTTCAATCCCTTCATTTATTAAATCTGAAAAGATGCTGAGGATAGCCCCTTGAAATGTGGCAAGGGCATTGCATAGGTCAAAAGGTATAACTCTATGGGAAAATGTTCCCCAAGGACAGGTAAAATTGGTTTTGTCTTGGTCTTTAGGGGCAGTCTGAATTTGATTGTATCCACTGAAGCCATCTAAGAAAGAAAAGAATTTCTTTCCTACCGAAGTGTCTAATACTTGGTCAATGAATGGAAGGGGAAAGTGGTCTTTTTGTGTTTCTTTATTTAGCTCTCTATAATCTACAAAAATCCTCCACTCTCCATTCTTCTTTGGTACAACTACAAGTGGAGAGGCTCATTTTCTCTCGGAGATAGGGTAAATAAAGTTCACATCTAAAAGTTTTTGGAGTTCAGCTTTTACAATGTCTTATAGGTGAGGGTTAAGTCTCCTTTGTGATTGCTGAATGGGTCTTGCATCCTTCTCTATGTAAATGTGGTGTGTACTTAACTGGGGATCAATTCCTTTCATGTCAGGGTAGTCCCATGCAAATGCTTCTTTGTGTTTCCTCAGTAGTTGGATCAACTTCTCTTCTTGTTCTTGGGTCAGGTTGGCATTAATGCTTAAATTCTTTCTAGGCTCAATTTCTATAGTTTTTCTATTTGAGACAGAGGTAGTAGGTATTGTTTGATCGTGAGTATCTTTGAGAGGATATTCTTCTAATTAATTATCCAATGATGCTTCTATCATGTGACATCGTATGTGGGATCTAGATTCAGCTTGGCTAATAAAATTGTTAATGGCATCATCTTCTGTTTGGTCTTTAAAATCGAGGGCATCTTATATGGTTAGTGGAGATCTAATATTTTCGGTGAGGTATGATATAGGATGTTTGTTAGTTTTTATTGTTGTGACACTTGGTTGGGCTGGAGGATATAAAGCTAGATTCTTGATATTAGCCCCCCTAGTTATGGTCATACTTCCTTGTCGGTAGCCAATATAAGCATCAACAGTTGCAAGCCAAGGTCTACCTAAAATCAATGGATGTCCATTAAGTTGGTTTTTGGGGTTTATTATCAGAAAATTGGCAGGATATTCCCAGGAATCAATGGATATCATGACATCATGCAGTGCACCCTCTGTCCTAACCACAGATTGGTCAACCAGTTCCAATAAAATGGAAGTTGGTTCTACTAATGTAATGCCCAGTTTTTGACAAGTGGTGGTTGTGAAGATATTGATTGCATCTCCTAGATCAACTAGGGCATTTGAGAAGGTTTGTCCATTGATCTGTATAGTTACTATTGGATTTCCTGGGCCTTCAGATTTAACGGGTGTTTCTTTTCCTGATAATAGATCAGATAAGGTACCAACGACTTGGACTTTTGGTTTATATGTTATTTTCCTCCTTGGTTTCTTTATACATAGCTCTTTTATGGTCTTTGCATATATTGGGATGTCTTCAATGGCTTGGAGGAGTGGGACTTTTATGTATAGATTTTTAAGTTCTCCTAGAATGTCAAAATCAAGATGTTGTAAAGGTCGAGGTATAGTTAATCATTCTAGGAATGGAGGGGAAGATGTGATTACTTGATTATGAGTTTGTTTTATGATCACATCCTCTTCTTGCAGTGGTTTTTTTATAGGTAACTAATTTTCAACTTGAGCTGTTTTATCTCCCTTTGTTTCAATGATGCGCCCAGATCTTAATTCAAGCTCATTACACTCCCTTAGATTGGTTCCTAGCTCTGGTGTTTCGATTATTTGAATGGATTGGACCGGTCTATTATTTGAATTAGGGTTGGGTTGGGCTAGGAGTTGTGGTCTTAAGTTAGACTAGGGGTTTTGTTCTAATACTGGCAGTGTAGGTTGAGGGAGCGGAATGGTTCCTACTGGCTGATTCATCAGTCTTTGCCAGTTTGTCTATCGAGCTTGACAACTTGAAGTAGGAGGGGACCATTGTGCTCGATATATGTTGTTTTGCCAATATGGTGGAATAAATAGAAAATTTGGCCAACTGGGTTGACTTGTTTGGTTTGGCCATGGCACTGATGGTTTCTGTCACCAATTTGAGATGGGAGGTTTATTTTGCCACATTGTATTATATTGTTGAGCATGATATTGTGGAGGTTGAAAAGAGGAAGTAATCTCGGAACGTACCTGATTGTCGCAGCTACCATTGACGATGTTGATTGAGTAGGTACATCGGTTCTGGATCTTCTTCTGCTTCCTTGTATACTGCTTTCAATCCAGGGAGTGAGGGACAACTCTCTGTAGAGTGGTCTTTTGTACAAATGGTGCAAACTTGGATTGCATATAATGGACACTCCTTGTGGTTGTGTTTCTTTTTGCATCTAGGAGAGAACATTGCCAAATTCTGTTCTGCCTCAACTTACTTTTGTTTGGCCTACATAATATGAAGTTGTGTTGTTAGTGTCCCCAATATGTTAGTCTTTGTAGAGCAGTGGAAAGGTATGTTATAACGAATAACTTAGTGGTGTTTCAAGCAATAGTTGTAACCTTTTCTTTGTTATACAATAGGGAGAATGCAATGAGAATGAGTAGAAATGACCCAATCACTGAAAGTTATCTTCTTTATGCAGGAAAGGACAAAAGTAGGAAGGCGCGGTGTGAAACAAGAGTCCCATGAGCAGATAACGGCTATCCCTCTAAAACCGAATAAAGTCCAGACCAGGGCGAGTAAATCAAGGCAGATCAATCCAGGACGAGAAGAAGGACTGTCAGTTCAGAAGGCTAGGCAGACAAAAGAAAGGAGTTAATAGTTTAATAGATCCCTCAGGATCTTTGATCCTGAGGGATCGTTACGTTCAATTATTTTGTTGTTTAGTTAACTCCGCCATTACTTGTATTAAAAGGGGAAACATTGAAGACTTACGGGGACGTCTGGAGTATTTTGTGTTTTTACTTTCTATTTATAAGCTGCACTGTTGGTTACACTCAGACTATCAAGTCTCCTTGAGACTTAGTTTTGCTGTACTATCATTGATGCGTTAATATAATATATTTGGTATTATTTTCCCCCTGCATCTGAAGTAAGTTACGGCGGCGTGCCATTGGAAGCTAAGGGCCCGGCTCCAACGGACACTGGCTGATTGTATCATTACAGTTTGGCTTTGTGTAGTTTGTTTATTGTTCTAAATAATCTGATATACGTACATGTTGTTCCATACTTGTTCATCAATAGTTTTCCTTTTATAAATCTTTGTAACAAGTTTACATCATATTTCCAGAATTGATCACATAACATTGTTCTAAGTTGTTCACTTCCGTTACAGAATTTATAAGTGGGATGTTTCAGCTACATATGGTTGGAGTAATGGACTACTGGTAATCATTTCAGATTATGTTTATATATGATTGACGTTTCCTATTTACGGTGATTTGCTATTCCATTTGATTAAACTGTCTACTTGTACAAAAGATTGCTCTTCATTTGTATGTAAGTTGATGCCAAGAATTGAGAGTGTTGAACTCACGAGATTTAGTTTCTTTCCTGCCGTTCCTTTTTACTGTTGTTCCATTTCTGAATTGGTGTTCCATTTCTGAATTGTTGTTCCATTCTGCTTTCTTGCTATTCCGTTTTATTTGCATTCATTGGTATTGTGTGGGAGGAGGATCAAGGTTGTCGTGAGACACACCAGACGCTATTATGCTCCCAGATCCATGATCCATACTCTAATTCCTTTTTCAGTTTCTAAAGGGATGGGTTACTGTTTCCATACCCTTGACTGACAAAGTTGCCATGTGTGATTTCTTTATGCAAAAGTAATTTAGCATAGCTTAGCATCCGTTTACTCTTGTATTTCTTAGACCTATACTACTAAGCATTACTCTGACAAATAGCCTCAAATCGAGATACCCTTCACAATAACAAAACGCTCCTAGATTGACTTGTAATGTGAGATAATTAGAGGTGAAAAAGGCCCTTGTTACAGCTCTACATTTTGGCGCCGTTGCCGGGGAAGGGTATAGCCATTTGTTTTTTAAACAGGGTAGTGTGCGAATCTGCCAGGGGAGAGTTGGATTTAAAAAACGGAAGGTAAGAACCTGCGTACGGAGCATGTAAAAGCCCTGCTCCACCGTCCGCTTTCCTAGCATAATTTATTGGTTAAATAGGATTTAGCAGTTTAATTGGAGTGCATGACTAAGCAGAAAAAGCCAGAAAAAAATCAAAAGCCTCCATCTAAATTCGAAAAAGCCAAGGGGCCGGTGACCCTTGGACGAACGACCTTCATAGACGAAATCTATAAGAAAGCCGAATCTCAGCAATCAGTAGGTTATAGGAAAATCAATTCTAAATAGCCTACTAGTTCCCTTCAGGCCTCGGAATCACCATCTGAAGCCTTTGCTGAGGTGCACAGTCAAACAGAGGAGCAGGAATTTCAAGAAATTGAAAATTTGACTCCTGGACTATTGCACAAAGGGAATCTTAGTAACCTTTGCGAAGGAGGAGGAGAAACAGGGGAAATCGGGGAAACTAGATCTCCTATTGAACCAAACCAACCTTTAAATAGCCCGGATAAAGGAAGCACTGCAAAAATCCTCGTTGAAGGAATTCATTCACCTCAGACAATGGGGACCATCATTATCCCTGATAAAGGGAGTGTTGTCAAAACAATCCCCGTTAAGATTACCCCTGCTCAACCAAGGAACACTCTCTTGGAAATTCCTGAAGATTACTGGCATATATTCGATCCCATGGCGCAGAATCAGCCAAACACCCAGACCTCCACATTGCAATATCCTATAGTAGATTCTGCAGCAAATGCGCCCATGAAAGCCATCCCTCTCCAGCATATCCCCACATTTCATGGCCTTACATTAGAAGATCCAGATGCATTCTTGTTTGAATTTGATGTATTATGTAGAGGATACGATTACACTACTGATCCCCAGAAATTAAAATTGTTCCCCTCCACATTAAAAGGGGCTGCTTTAAGATGGTTTATGGGCTTAGGTGGTGGGGTTATTAACAATTGGGATCAAATGAAAGAAACCTTTTTAAAGAAATATCAGGATTACTGTAGGTCAAGAGAACTAAAAGATGAAATCTTTCAAATGTCAGCCAGACCAAACGAAACTCTAGAAGAATATGTAGAACGTTTCCAATATAATTTGCAAAGATCTCCCTATGCATCGTTACCTCTGCCTGATAACGTATTGAAAACCGCATTAATTAAAGGTATGAAAGAACAATGGATTGAAACGTTGAATATTATGGGGAAATGAGACATTTATCAAGAAAATTTTGCTGATATCATTGATCTGTGTATCAGGAGCTCAAGAGGCAGCACAAGGATAAAACCAGCAGAATATGATTGCTTTACCAGAGATAACAGAACATCAACAGAGGGACTAACACGTGTGGAACTTGGAAATTTGCTAGAAAATTTTAAAACTGATATCCTGGGGACATTAACTACACAGCTTGATATTGTGCAGGCTAAACAGAAGCAAGCAGAGGCGGAACAGAATCTAGCAATTTTCTGCCCTCGATGCAGGAAGAAACATAGCCACAAGGAATGCCCGCTCGATACAGTTCAAACATGTGCTATCTGTACCAAGGACCACCTGAATGAAAGTTTCCCCTCACTTCCTGGTTTGAAGGCAGTATACAAAGAAGCAGAAGAGGAGCCAGAATCGGCATATTTTATTAACCAGCGTCGTCAATGGCAACCAAGGCAATCTGGTATGTTTTTAGACCCCTCCTCTTCTTTTCAACCCCCGCAGTTCAATGCTCTGCAACAGAATATGTGGCAAAACCAATCTCAGCACCCGTTTTCGAATTGGTCACCTCAAATGTTTCCTACTCCGAATCCTTGGATGAACCAATCTGGTTGGCCAAACTTCCCTTATCCCCCACCATATTGGCAGAATAATTCATATCCTCCGCAATGGACCCCTTCTACTTCACAAGGTTCACCCTGGCAGACAAACTAGCCAAGATCGACATATCAGCCAGCAGGATCGATTCCGCTCCCTCAACCAACTCTGCCAGCCTTACAACAAAATCCCCAGCCTAACCTGAGACCGCAGCTCCCAGCCCAACCCAACCCCAATCCAAATAATAGACCAGTTCAATCTCTTCAAATTACAGAATCCTCAGAGATTGAACCTGATTTGCAGGAGTGCAATGATCTTTAGTTAAGATCTGGGCGAATAATAGAAACCGAGGGACATAGAACAACTCACATTGAAGATCAGTTACCTTTAGAACAGCCGTCACAACAGGAAGATGTAAGTAAAGACCAGGCTCATCAGCAAGTAATTACATCTCCTCCACCTTTCCCAGAACAATTGGCCATTCCGCGACCAACACAATATCCAGATTTTGATATTCTGGGAGAACTACAAAACTTGTATATAAGAATTCCATTCCTTCAAGCTATACAGGATATCCCCATATATACAAAAACCATAAAAGACCTGTGTAGCAGAAAATCAAAAAGAAATGTAACTTCTAACCCAAAAGTCCAGGTAGTCGGCAACTTATCTGACCTCCTATCAGGAAAAGAAACACCAGTCAAATACGAGGACCCTGGAAACCCAATTGTCACTGTTCAAATCTGTGGGCAGACCTTGACCAATGTCTTAGTTGATCTAGGGGCTGCAATTAACATCCTGACAACATCGACTTGCCAGAAGCTCGGAATTACATCGATAGAACCTACTTCCACTTTGTTAGAACTAGCTGACCGATCAGTAATAAGACTAGAAGGCACCTTGTATGATTTTATGGTTTCAGTGGACTCCTGGGAATACCCGACCGATTTCCTGATAATTAATCCAAAAACCCGACTAGATGGACATCCGCTAATTCTAGGTAGACCGTGGCTCGCTACTGCTGACGCCTACATTGGTTACCGGCAGGGAAACATGACCATAACCAGAGGGCCGGATATCAAAAATTTAATCTTGTACCCTCCAGCGCAGCCAAGCATCACGCCTCATACATCACTGACCAATTTGCACCCTGCCTCATATATCACTGACAATATTAGACCCCCATTAACAGTCCAGGAAGTGCTAGATTTCAAAGATCAAACGGAAGATGATGCCATCAATAAATTCATTAATCAAACAGAATCCACATCATATGCACAATGTTTTATGATAAAAGCGGCATTTGATAACAAATTAGAGGAGGAACCCCTGAAAGACGAACATGACCAAATTATACCTGTGACTTTTGTCGCTAATAGCAAAGTAGTGCAAATTGAACTGGGGAAAACTTTAAATATTAACGCTAATCTGACACCAGAACAAGAGACAAAACTCATCCAGCTGTTACGAAAGTATCGGGAGGCATTTGCATGGGACTATCCCGATATGCAAGGGATTGATCCCCAGCTATGCACACATCATATTTATATCGAGAAAGATGCAAGACCTGTTTGTCAACTGCAAAGAAGACTCAACCCCCATTTAAAATATGTTGTAAAAGCTGAGCTTCAGAAACTTTTAGATGTTAATTTTATTTATCCTATTTCTGACAGCAAATGGGTCTCTCCACTCGTGGTAGTACCTAAAAAGAACGGGAAATGGAGGATCTGTGTCGATTATAGAGAATTAAACAAAGCCACACAAAAAGATCACTTCCCTCTCCCATTCATAGATCAGGTACTGGACACCTTAGCATGCAAGAAATTCTTTTCTTTCTTGGATGGCTTCAGCGGATACAATCAGATTCAGATTGCCCCTGAAGACCAGGATAAGACTACCTTTACTTGTCCCTGGGGAACGTTCACTTATCGAGTCTTACCTTTTGGTTTATGTAATGCTCCGGCCACATTCCAAAGGGTTTTTCTTAGCATCTTTGCAGATTTAATTAATGATGGATTGGAAGTCTACATGGATGACTTCACACCATATGGAGATGACTTTGATCCAGCGCTAGATACTCTTGAAAAAGTCCTAGAACGCTGCATCGCTACCAGGCTTTGCTTGAGTCACGAAAAGTGTTACATGATGATGAACAAAGGACTCATTCTGGGACACTATATTTCAGCAGCTGGTATTCAGGTAGACCTCGCTAAAATTCAAATACTTTTGCTTATTCCGACCCCCACTAATCAAACATAGGTACGCAGTTTTCTTGGTTTTTCTGGGTATTATAGACGATTCATACAACATTATTCACATATTGCTGCACCTTTACATGCATTAACTAGAAATGTTGATTTCTTATGGACAGAGAAATGTGATCGAGCCTTCAAAGAATTAAAGAAGTTGGTATCTACAGCTCCAGTTCTCCGAGGACCTAATTGGAATTTACCATTCCAAATTTCAACTGATGCCTCAGACATGGCAATCGGTGCAGTTTTGGGCCAAGAAGAGGATAAAAGACCATACGCCATCTATTACATCAGCAAAAATTTGGCCTCGGCTGAATTAAATTACACTGTCACCGAAAAAGAATTCTTAGCTGTGATACACGCTGTTAATAAGTTTAGACACTATATTACAGGCTATCCCGTTATTTTGTATATAGACCATTCTACTATTAAGTATTTAGCAAATAAGCCTGTTACAAATGGAAGAATAACCAGGTGGTTGATCCTGTTGCAGGAGTTTGATATTACAATTAGAGATCGACCAGGGAAGGAGAACCCTGTAGCTGATTTTCTTTCACGAATACCAAAATCAGTTGAAACAACAGCAGTCGAGGACCAATTTCCAGACGAACACTTATTTGTTGTCGCCGTTCAGACTCCCTGGTACGCTGATGTTGCTAACTATCTTGCAGTAGGTAAGCTTCCAAAACATTTAACCCCCAATGAACGAAAGCAGATTGTTCAGAAAAGCAATCGATTTTCGTGGGTTGGGGGCTATTTGTTTCACACAAGTGCAGATATGGAAATCAGAAGTTGTATTCGAGAGGATGAAATATTTGATATCTTGAAAGCCTTCCATGACGGGCCATGTGGAGGACATTTCGCCGAACGAAGAACAGCACATAAAGTATTACAAACGGGATATTACTGGCCTACAATTTTCAAGGATGCGAAAAAATTTGTCCAGCCCTGTGATAGTTGTCAGCGTGCAGGACGACCTGGTCCAGCAGACGAAATGCCTTTGCGGCCTCAATTAGTGATCGAACCTTTCGAACGCTAGGCTCTGGACTTCGTTGGACCCATCAACCCGCCATCAAATCAAAGAACCTACATTTTGGTGGCAACTGAATATGTTACCAAATGGGTTGAAGCGGAGGCATTCCCTAGAGCTACAGAAGATTCTGTAATACAGTTCTTGTTCCATTTGTTTGTACGTTATGGTCTTCCAAGGGAAGTGATTACAGACGGAGGACCACAATTTGTGGGGCATAAATTAGCTGCAACACTCAATAACTATCATGTCCAGCATAAAATTACTACCCCATACCATCCACAGGCAAATGGGCAAGTGGAGAGCAGCAATAAGGTAATAGAGTCTATTTTGATAAAAACCGTTGCCTCACATCATTGTGATTGGGCCGCCCGACTACCCGAGGCACTGTGGGCTTATCGAACGACATGGAGAAGCACCACCGGCTATTCACCATATCACTTAGTGTTTGGAAAGCAGCCCATTTTTCCTATAGAATTCGAGATCCAAACGCTGCGAACTTCCCAAGAAGTCGGATTGGATTTAAGTGAAGCACAGAAAAGTCGATTACAGCAAATTAATGAGTTAGATGAAACAAGGCTCTCTGCATTACAAAATACAGCACTCATTCAACAGCAGCGAGCCAAGTGGCATGATGCGCTCATCAAAAACAAGATATTTCATGAAGGAGACTGGGCTCTGTTATATGATTCTAGATTTCAAGATTTCCCGGGGAAGCTTCAGACTCGTTGGTTGGGACCATACGAGATTCAAAAAGTCCATGACAATGGGACCCTTACTCTGATCACAATCGATGGGTCTGGATATACATTTAAGGTAAATGGCCACCGAGTTCGTCTGTATCGCAAACCGCTCACTCGGGAATCTTTTTGTTAGCTACGCCAAGATACTAATATTGAGATTATGGGTGAGGAAGCAAAAACTTCATCACCTATAGATCAGTGAGAAATTCATCTTTTATTACCACATCTTGTATATAAAATTGTAAATCTTGTATATATGTTTTTAGTATTTGTCCATGCTGTTCCTTTTCAAAAGGAACAACACTTGAGTGTTTTTGTTGTTCCTTTTCAAAAGGAACAACACTTGTGTGTTTTTGCTGTTCCTTTTCAAAAGGAACAACACTTGCGTATTTTTGTTGTCCCTTTTCAAAAGGAACAACACTTGTGTGCTTTGCTGTTCCTTTTCAAAAGGAACAACACTTTTGGATTTTTGCTGTTCATTTTCAAAAGGAACAGCACTTGAGTGTTTTTTGCTGTTCCTTTTCAAAAGGAACAGAACTTGTGTGTTTTTTTGCTGTTCCTTTTCAAAAGGGACAACACTTTTGGATTTTGCTGTTCCTTTTCAAAAGGAACAGCACTTGTGTGCTTTGCTGTTCCTTTTCAAAAGGAACAGCACTTTTGGATTTTTGTTGTTCCTTTTCAAAAGGAACAACACTTGTGTGTTTTTGCTGTTCGTTTTCAAAAGGAACAACATGTTTGGATTCTTTGCTGTTCCTTTTCAAAAGGAACAGCACTTGTGTGTTTTTGCTGTTCCTTTTCAAAAGGAACAACACTTTTGGATTTTTTCTGTTCCTTTTCAAAAGGAACAACACTTGAGTGTTTTTTGTTGTTCCTTTTTAAAAGGAACAACACTTGTGTGTTTTTTGCTGTTCCTTTTCAAAAGGAACAAAACTTTTGGATTTTTGATGTTCCTTTTCAAAAGGAACAACACTTGTGTGTTTTTGCTGTTCCTTTTCAAAAGGAACAACACTTTTGGATTTTTGCTGTTCCTTTTCAAAAGGAACAGCACTTGAGTGTTTTTTGTTGTTCCTTTTCAAAAGGAACAGCACTTGTGTGCTTTGCTATTCATTTTCAAAAGGAACAACACTTTTGGATTTTTGCTGTTCCTTTTCAAAAGGAATAGCACTTGAGTTTTTTTTGCTGTTCCTTTTCAAAAGGAATAGCACTTGAGTGTTTTTTGTTGTTCCTTTTCAAAAGGAACAGCACTTGTGTGTTTTTTGCTGTTCCTTTTCAAAAGGAACAACACTTTTGGATTTTTGCTGTTCCTTTTCAAAAGGAACAGCACTTGAGTGTTTTTGCTGTTCCTTTTCAAAAGGAACAGCACTTGTGTGCTTTGCTGTTCCTTTTCAAAAGGAACAGCACTTTTGGATTTTTGTTGTTCCTTTTCAAAAGGAACAACACTTGTGTGTTTTTGCTGTTCCTTTTCAAAAGGAACAGCATGTTTGGTTTTTTTGTTGTTCCTTTTCAAAAGGAACAGCACTTGTGTGTTTTTGGTGTTCCTTTTCAAAAGGAACAACACTTTTGGATTTTTGCTGTTCCTTTTCAAAAGGAACAACACTTGTGTGTTTTTGTTGTTCGTCCTGTTCATATAAAGGATGTGTTGTCCATCCTCTTTCCAAGGCCATAAGTAGCAGCTACACATTTATGCAATGAATATAAAAGCCAGGATATACCGAGATCGGCATATCATAAATCGTTATCTTTAACAGCCCTAGTATTGATGCAACAACAAAGGAAGGATCCACACACTCATCATTTTTGTTGTCATAGTCTCACCTCCTCTACCTTGTTGGAAAATTTCATCATGTTGAGTCCCTACAATTTTCTCTATTATTACTTGGAAATAAGAACATAAGATTTATATCTTCCTATTGGGATGACAAGACTTCTTCCGCCATTCCCACTCTTAAGGAGGGCTGAACCACCCTTATGTGTAATTACACAAGAGCAAAAGTCTGTTTCAAAAGAAAAAAGAGCAAAAACAAAATAAAAAGAAATTATTTGTCAAATGCAGGATAGGGGGTTTCATTAAAGAACCAGCCTACTATGATCATAAGATTGGAAGCGAAGTGGCATTCCCATCATGGCCACCACACCAGGGATATGGTCCAACGAGTTCACTACATAAACAAACCTTGGAACAGGGGGTCTCATTACGAGCCGGCCTGCCCACGTTTCGCGCCTCTCTGGTGAATGGCATCATAGTTATCTGGTTACCAAGCCAGCATGATGGCCTGCATTTTGACAAGAATTGCTCTTCAAAAATACACAAAGGATCATGGTTCTAGGGTGAAATAAACAACTCTGCCAAGGTTATGAACACCTGTAGGTAGCAGAGCTTTGTTAATGGTATCGGAGTCATAATATATACACCAATTTGGATCATATCAAATACTTCTTTCTATCCTCGTAATAATTATATCTTACACTTTGATGGATACGTCGCATGAATATCTATCACCACCAATCATGGCAAAGGTATCGACTATGACTACCGCAGACTTTATATGAGTGCCAGACGTCCTATCCTCCTGTCTTGCATCACATCACGCAGGCTTATGCAAAACGCGATCTACCCTTTGCCTCGATCTCGGTATTTCTTTGTCTAATCTGAAACATGGCAAACCTCTATATGCTGCTCCTTTATGACTTGGTGACGAGATGGCGGCCCCTCCTCCATTTGACGGCTGGGACAGCCTATCATATTGCGTGGGGGGAGGTGACCTCATTACTCCGCCGGCCACGTGTTAGCACATCATTCAGAAATGATATGGTACGAAGGTACGATATGGGTTAACGGCATGATAATGCTATTTTTGCAAAAAGTTGTTATTTACAAGCAATTTTCATGCATGCTCTGTGTTTTTTTTGCTGCGATTACGTTCTTTGCGACAGGTAATTGCTGTTCCATCTAGATCCCGAAACAGAACCATGGGAGGCAAGGCTATCAGAAGCGAGCCTAGTGAGCTAGTAGTCTCTGAAGCTGCTCGGGAGATCCTAGAAAGGGCGGGGCGGCTAACTTATTTTAGCCGCTTGCGTGAATCAAATGAAATTGTGGCCATGGAATTCCTGCAGAATTTGCAGGAAGAACACTCCGTAGTAGGTGGGAAGCAGATAATGGTCACGAAGGAAATAATCGCGGAAGTAACAGGATTACCAGCCTCAGGACCAATATGGACGAGAAAGAAAGAGAGATTGCAAAAGACCATAGAAATTTTCCAAGACGAAGGACGGAATCTGACAGTGAAGGGAAAAGGAATGCTGTCGGCAACGCTAGGAGAACCTTGGAGCGAATTGGAAAAGGTAGTGCAGAGCTACATTACCTGCGAGGGGCGAAAAGATGTGGTAAGACCGCGTCACCTTAAGCTCCTGGCTGTGTTAAAAGGAAAATGTTCTCTGAATCTCCCTGCATTGTTAAATTCATTACTGCATGATGCCTCTCGGTGCCTGAAAAAGGCACACCATGAAGACGCAGTGGTTAGCCACCATGGGTTGATTCGCCTGATAGTGAGCTACAGTCTCACTCAGCAGCAGAGTAGCTAGGGGGAGCTTATTACAGCAATGGGAGGGGGAGTGGCATCACCATCCCCAAAGGCTAAGCATCCCGCTAGTACCTCTGAAGCACCTAAGAAGCCCATAGAATCGCCAAAACCCAAGCATCCCTCGGATACACCCGAGCAACCCAAGAAACGCACGGAGTCAGTAAAACGAAAACGTTCCTCTAGAGCATCTGGACATGCAGAAAAACATAAGGAACTGGCCACAGAAGAACGTGCTGCCTCGAAACGTAGGCATTCCTCTGGCATGCCAGAACAATCTGAAAAACGCAGAAAGGTGGTGGTGGAAGAACAGGTGGCCAGCACACCCGAATAGCCCGAGAGATAGGAAGTCAGCTCGGTTGGCAAGGATAAGAGGCAGGCTGGAGAAAATCCAGCTAAGCATTGACCAGCCGATCGAAATAACAGAGGAACCACCAGTGCCAGAACAGGAACCCTCGGGGGAAAATGAGGAACAAATTGAGAACAAAGCAGAAGCCGAGGAAGGAAATGAACATTCTGACTCTGAGGCCGAGGCTAGCTATCCGGAGGCAGCCACTGAGCAGCCAATTCAGGAAGAGGAGATGGGACAATTGGGAGACAACCCTCCACAGGTCCCCATGGAAGAAGAAGAGCTGGCCACCATCTTCACTAGCCTGGGAGATTATGCTTCACCTTCCAGTCCAGCAGACCCTCCTGAAGGACCCTCCGAGGAAGAGGCGCATGAAGAATTGCATGAAGAAATGGCAGGAGGAGAAAACCCCCCTATTGTTGACAAGGAAAATGTAAATACCAACCAGGAACAACCTGTTCCCAAGACACCAGGAGAAAACCCACCTGCTGATGACGTGGAGAATGAAAATGCTTGTCGGGAATAGTTCATTCCCAGAATGCCAGAAGAAACCCTCGATGAAAGAGGAGCAGAACTGAGGGCCGCTCATGCGCCCACAGCCGAGGCAAGAGAAATTAAGAAATTGAGAAAGAAACAGCAGAGGCTGCTGAATATTATAACCCAACTTCGTCAGAAAATTCGAAGTTTGAAAGCCAGTCTGAGAATAAGGAGGACCATAAGGAGAAAAAGAAGAACAAATGTAGCAGGGTCCTGTCAGATGAGAAGGCAAGGGGCTTATAGGCGCCTTGTAGGTCAATACTCCGCTGATAGACCTACGGTTGTTCCAACCAGTACTGAGGGACAAAATGTCATTCCATCTGGTATGGAACATCAGAATGCCATCCCTATTGACGCTGAGGAACAGACTGCTGTTCCAAATAGCCCATTGGGACCAACTGGCGTTCCAATCAAAACCGAGCCGCAAGACGACATTCCATTTACAGAGGGGCCAACGTACCCCTTTATTCATGTTAAGAAAGAAAGGGAAAGCAAAGCAGTCCAAACTGAGGCATCACCTTTAGGGATAATTCGAGATACGAATTCCAGGCAGCGAAACAGGAAGGTCCAGGTAAAACTCCCTGCCTCTGAGAAATCATGGAAAATGGATCCAAAAACCAAGGCCTTGCACCACAAGATGAAGCAAGCCCGACAGGAGGCTGACCAACTAAGGGAACAAATGATCCCTCGGGAAAAATACGAGGAGTTGCAGCAGAAAGTTGAGCAGTTAAGGGAACAAATGATCCCTCGGGAAAAACATGAAGAACTGCAGCAGCAACTACGGAACATGAGTCAATCAGAGAGTCAGGCCTTTGAAGGATGGCAGAAGGAACAGGAAAAGGTTTCCAAGGTAACACGTCGACTAGATGCTATTATTAAACAATTGGACACTGTATGTTCGCTGTATAATGATGTTTTGACTTGCAGGGCCCCTGCAAAGAATTATGCTTTATTTCTCCTTGAAAGATACTTAAGTTTGAAAATAAAAGCCGTCAGGGCAGGTGCCCCCATTCAGATTAATACTGTTAATGATTTTATTGATTGTTGCAAACATTATGGGGTTAAGGTCCAACGGTCACTATGTGAATTCTATTTGCACAATATGGTGCTTGAGCAGGAAACTGATTTAAACCCTGGCCCTTTTGTGGGAGATATACAGCTACAAGCCTTTGTTTCATTTGGGGTCAATCAGTTGAAGTGGCTCAGGGCTTACAATGCCTTCTAGAGGCAGGAGAACATCCTAGATCTATGGGTCAGGGCCGAGCCTAGAGACCCCGTTCAACTATGGCAATCACACAAACGCCTTATGAGAACCCCGGGCGTCATAGAACTGCTAGGACCCATGCATGAGGATTTGATCCGAAATAGCTTGGAATACTTTCTGGCTATTAAGGATTCTGCCCTGGAATTTGCCAAATTCTGCTATCGGATTTCTACCCCAAGCATCCAGCTTAGGGAGCCATTCAAATACGAGAATTTTGAGCTGGCTGCTGAATGGTTGGCCCTTTATGGCCAGCGCAACCTGCATGCTGGGCGTCTTGGTTAGGATACCGGTTCCGTAGCCCAATTATTTGGCACCCTGCACCTGGGTACCAGGCCTTGTATAATATGCCTACAGATCAATTGAACCAATTCTTTGATAATCTGGTTGCTCACCATGGTTGCAGACTTCCTCACGAGGTGCCCTCTCCCGCCTATTCTCTTACCGCTCTCCATGTTAATTATAACGTTTTCATGAGGCCATGAAACAGAGTAAGCTGGGGGGTGTGTATAGCATTGGAAAGGTATGTTTTAATGAATAACTTAGTGGTGTTTCAAGCAATAGTTGTAACCTTTTCTTTGTTATACAATAAGGAGAATGTAATGAGAATAAGTACGAATGACCCAATCACTAAAAGTTATCTTCTCTATGCAGGAAAAGACAAAAGTAGGAAGGCGCGGTGCAAAACAAGAGTTCCATGAGAAGATAACGGCTGTCCCTCCAAAACCAAATAAAGTCTAGACCAGGGCGAGTAAATCAAGGCAGATCAATCTGAGATGAGATGAAGGACTGTCAGTTCGGAAGGCTAGGCAGAGAAAAGAAAGGAGTTAACAGTTTAACAGATCCCTCAGGATCTTTGATCCTCAGGGATCGTTACTTTCAATCATTTTGTTGTTTAGTTAGCTCCGCCATTACTTGTATAAAAAGGGGAAGCATTGAAGACTTCAGGGACGTCTAGAGTATCTTGTATCTTTACTTTCTGTTTACAGGCTGCACAGTTGGTTAAACTCAGACTATTGAGTCTCTTTGAGACTTAGTTTTGTTGTACTATCATTGATGCGTTAATATAATATATTTGGTGTTACTTTCCCCCTGCATCTGAAGTAAGTTACGGTGGTGTGCCATTGGAAGCTAAGGGCCCAGCTCCAACGGACACTGGCTGATTGTATCATTACAGTTTGGCTTTGTGTGGTTTGTTTATCGTTCTCAATAATCTGATATACTTACATGCTGTTCCATACTCATTCATCAGTAGTTTTCCTTTTGTAAATCTTTGTAACAAGTTTACATCATATTTCTAGAATTGATCACATAACATTGTTCCAAATTGTTCACTTCCGTTACAGAATTTATAAGTGGAATGTTTCAGCTACATATGGGTTGGGATGGATACTGGTAATCATTTCAATTATGTGTATATATGATTGACGTTCCTGTTTATGGTGAGTTTGTGGTTCCATTTGATTAAACTGTCTACTTGTACAAAGATGCTCTTTCTTGTATGAAGTTGATGCAAAGAATTGAAGTGTTGAACTCGCGAGATTTTAGTTTCTTTCCTGCCGTCCTTTTAATGTTTCCATTTCTTGAATTGTTGTCCATTCTGCTTTTTTGCTGTTCCTTTTAACTGCATTCATTGGTTTTGGTGGAGGAGGAGTCAGGCTGTCGTTGAAGACACAACAGACGCTATTAGCTCCAGATCAAATGATCCATACTCTAATTCCTTTTCCTATCAATTTCTAGAGGGATGGGTTACTGCTTCCGTACCCTTGACGGACAAATTTCCGCGTGTGATTTCTTTATGCAAAAGTAATTTAGCATAGCTTAGCATCCGTTTACTCTTGTATTTCTTAGACCTATACTACTAAGCATTACTCTGACAAATAGCCTCAAATCGAGATACCCTTTGCAATAACAAAACGCTCCCGGATTGACTTGTAATGTGAGATAACTAGAGGTGAAAAAGGCCCTTGTTACAGCTCTACACATGGTATTGCCCCATGGTATTTCATGTATGAATCATATATAAAGGATAGAGACTCCCTGCGAGGAGCATCATGTCATATTTTTTAATCAAGCTCAGCTCTATTGGAAGTTGCCCCCTCGAAGAGGCAAGTGAACATTGCTTTCTAAATAATAAAATACTTGATGTTGTTTCTCACTGTTCTATGTTCTAGGTATATTTTTTCACATAGGTATTATAGTACCAGCTTGTAGGTTAAGAGCATAACAAGTGGTATCAGAGCGCTTTCCAAGGCTGTTGGGATCTCCAATTTTTAGCAAAAAATGTTTTGGCTAGAGACGTGTTTTGGCATCTTTAAACCACGGGATCTTTCGTTGAGCACATAAACCTGCGGATTTGGGGAGGCATGCACGCAGGAAATACAAGAGGTGGTCACGCTGGTTGGAATCCCTTGTAACCCCTATGGGTACCCCTTCGATTAGTAGCGCATTAGACAGAACCGCATATGGACTATCTTCCAAGTACCCTCTGGGTATATCAGAAGCCCCCCTAGCTCCTTTGAAACCTCTCCATAGATAAACTGTCGGCCGTCTTGCTACTACAGTACACCGAGAATAGCACTCAGAGAGATTACTCACCCGTATGATAGGGTGGTCGGGTTCTACGGCTAAGGTTATGGTTGATCTTCCTTAGTTAGTGCCCTGAAACATTGGGTCGAGTACTACAGTCAGACCCTTATGTATACTGCGATCTGTAGCACCTAACACTCCTCAAGACCATAGTTCCCTTCTCTATCTCCGGATCACGCATAATCTCCGCCAGATCAGATCTCGCAAGTGGGGGTTTTACAACAGCAAATGCAATTAGTCTCGTCGTTCAGATTTATCAGAATAGCCATTCAGATCTATTAGATCCATCAGATTCATAGCAACAATCTGTTCTGCCATTCAGATCTCTCTGAACAACCATTCGGATCTCTCAGATCCATCGGATCTACCATCTAGATTTGAGTAGTGTTGTGGGTTCTTATACTTGGGCATGATTTTCACGGGACTTTTGGCAGCATTGACATTTCGGAGATTTGGCGACTATAGTATTCCTAAGAAAGGAGTAAAACTCCATTAGGAGTTTTCAGAGAAAAAGAAAAAAGAGTCTGAGACACCCTGGGGCACTTATTGGTGACTTAGCCCATAAGAATTAGGACGACGAGCTGAGCAAGGTGGTACCATTCAATTGTTAGTGCTAAAAAAACTTCGGGCGGTCCCAAATTTCAAGTACATCGGATCAGTGCATGGTAGAAACTAGAGCTCAAGCTATGGCCAATGAGAAGATCAACAAACTTAAACAATCCTTGAAAGACATCCAAGACCCGCTGGCAAAAATAACTACAACACTCTCTACGGGCAAGGTGGAAGCCCGCGAGGAGGCATATATGGGCAATGAACAAAGTGAGGGTGAGTCTAGCCACTCTCTTCACCTCTGAGGCACCCACCAACAATCCCGTTCGTGACCACCCAAGCTGGATATGCATAATTTGGTGGCTCTCACCCAACAGCATGGATAGCAAAAATGGAGCAATATTTCAATCTGAATTACATCTTGGATAATGCCACTCAGCTTATGGTGGGGAGCATGTACTTGGACAATGAAAGATGGGAATGGTGGCAATGGCATCAACGTTGCAATGGAAGGCCCTTGACTTGGGACACATTCAAAAAATATCTTATGGATTGCTTTGACCATGACTCTGCTTTTTTGGGTCATCTCGCTAAGTTCCGACATACTAGCACAATGGATGAATATATTACAGCCTTTGAAGCCTTAGCTTTCTGCACTTTAGGTCTACAAGATGAGTTCTACATGGAATGTTTAATCAGTGGTCTTAAAGAGGCCATACAAGCTCACGTCTGACTGCACCACCCTCCCACATGGTTGGAGGCTTGCAAGGTAGCTCGTGAAGTTGAATGTGCATTAGCGGCCCAATCTAATCACCCAAATTTCACCTCCAAGGGTCACCCCCCATAGGCTCACAACACTACCCAAACACTTAAGGTTCAAAAGGTGTCACTTGCAGAAATGGTAGAAAGAAGAAAGCAGGGATTATGTTACTACTGTGATGAAAAATACTCCCTCGGTCATAAATGCAAGGAGCCCAAATTATTTCAAGTTGATGCTACTGATCACAGCTCATTAGAGGAAGCCCCACCACTTGAGGAACCAGAGGAGGAAAAAGAGGAAAACCAAAAGGACCATGTCCCTAAAGAACCAGTTATTTTGCTGCATACTTTGGCAGGGATTTCTTCACCTCAAACTCTCAAAATCAAAGGTTTTATTAAGCATCGCCCAGTGATAGTCTTGATTGATAGTGGAAGTACACATAATTTTATCCATCAAAGAGTCGTAGAAGTAGTGCATTGTTTTGTACGCGCAGTTTCTAACTTCCAAGTCCAAATTGCGAATGGGGGAACAATGAAATGTGATGGCCGTCATGAAAATGTCAAACTTCAAATGGGGGATTACCAGTTAAAGACCCACATGTTTGCTATCCACATGGGAGGGTGCGACATTTTCCTTCGTGCTGAATGACTTCGCACACTGGGCCTAATCACAATGGATTTCTAGGAGTTATATATGAGCTTTAACCAGAACAACCACACACATACCCTCCGCAGATTCCAAGCGAGAGCTCCCTCTATCATCAGCTCACATAGGATGGAAAAATTGTTAAAAAAGGGCCATCATGGAGTTATACCTCAACTTAATGCCATCCAGGCCATCGAACCCAATTCTCTTCCGATTCATCTTGAGATGCAACAGATCTCAAATAACCATCTGCCCGTCTTTAAGAAGCCTCATGAGCTTCCACCCTCAAGAAGGGAACATGATCATAGCATCGCTTTGGTCCTAGGGGCCCAACCACCAAATGTGTGCCCATATAGATATCTATTCACCCAAAAGAATGAAATACAAAAAATAATCAAGGAAATTTTGGAAGCAGGCATCATTCATCCCAATATTAGTCCTTATTCATCATCGATGGTCACGGTGCTCAAGAAAGATTGGGAATGGCATATGTGTCCAGACTTTAGGGCCCTCAATAAGTTGACAGTAAAAGATAAATTTCCCATCCCGGTTGTTGATGATTTGCTGGATGAACTAAATGGGGCTCAATTGTTTGCTAAGCTTGATCTTCATTCAGGCTACCACCAAATCCGCATGAAAGAAGTCGACATTCCAAAGACTGCTTTCTGAACTCATGAAGGCCATTATGAGTTTCTAGTCATGCCATTGAGTCTTTGTAATTCCCCATCTACTTTTCAGAGCCTTATGAGCCACCTGCTCAAACCATATCTCAGAAAATTTGTCCTTGTTTGCTTCGATGACATCCTCATCTACAGTCGCACTTGGGCCGCACATCTTCAGCATGTAGATTAGCTCTTGCACCTGCTCTGCGAGCATAAATTATTCATTAAAATTTCCAAGTTTTCTTTTGGCATGGAATAAGCTGAGTATTTGGTCCATATTTTGGGGCGTGAAGGTGTCAGGGTGGACCCCAAAAAGATCTGGGCAATGCAGGATTGGCCTCAACCTAATACCTTGAAGAGCCTGAGAGGATTTTTGGGTCTCACGGGCTATTATCGCAAATTTGTCTGCAACTATGGTATTGTGAGGCCCCTCACTCAACTCCTCAAGAAAAATTCATTCCTCTAGAATGATGAAGCACAATAGGCCTTTTCAGCTCTCAAAAATTCCATGTGTTCCACTCCAGTCTTAGCACTACCCGACTTCACGAAATCTTTTGTCATTGAATGTGATGCAGGTATTGGGGTAGTCTTAATATAGGAAGGTCGACCCTTCACCTTCACAAGCCAACAGCTAAGTGGGAAGAATCTAGGACAATCTACCTATGAGAAGGAGATGATGGCCATCTTACATGCAATAGATACTTGGCGACCTTACTTATTGGGGCGACACTTCCAAATCCGTACAGACCATCAAAGTCTTAAATATTTTTTGTAGCAATGCCTATCCTCACCAAAACAAAATAAATGGCTCGCCAAAATGCTGGGATATGATTATGAGATCATTTACAAGAAAGGGCATGAAAATATTGTAGCAGATGCATTATCTTGCCAATTTGAGGATGAAAGTAGCCTGCTCTTAATTTCCCTTCCGATTCCAGAATGGATTGAAGAGGCTCATAGGGAATGGTTTTCACATCCTTGGCTCTCCCAGCTCATTACTCAATTGCAAGCAGATCCAAATTCCACCAAGGGCTACTCATGGCAGCATGAGATTCTGCGCTACAAGGACAGAGTCATACTATCACCAATGTCCACCCTCAAAAGCCGCATTTTGGCGGAGTTTCACTCATCACCTACTACACGAAATTTAGGCTTTGAGAAGATGTATTCTCATACTCGAAGATCATTTTTTTGGACAGGAATGAAAAAATACATTCTTACTTTTGTAGCAAAATGCGATGTCTATCAGCGCCACAAAGGAGAGACTGTCAAAACACCAAGCACATTACAACCATTGCCCATCCTGACATCAATATGGACAAAGGTTTCTATGGATTTCATTACAGGTCTTCCAAAGTCAAGAAACAAGTTAGTCATCATGGTAGTGGTGGATAGACTAAGTATGCTCATTTTTGCGCTCTACCCCACCCTTTAACACCAATTTTGATCATTCAATCTTTCATGGATCAGATCTTCAAATTGCATGGCATGCCCACTTACATTGTGTTTGATCGTGACCTAGTCTTCACCAGTAATTTTTGGCAGGAATTCTTTAGGCTACAAGGTACCCAACTAAAGCTCAGTACTTCCTATCATCCACAAACTGATGGTCAGTCTGAAGCAGTCAACAAATGTCTGGAAACCTACCTTAGGTGTTTCATTTCAGAAAAGCAACATCTCTAGGTATAGTGGTTACCTCTAGCTGAATGGTGGTATAACACCAACTATCATGCCGCCACCAAAATGACTCCACGTGAAGCAGTTTATGGTCAACTCCCTCCTTCCCCTACTTCTTATATCAAGGGGTGCTCAAAGGTACAAGTAGTGTATCAACTCCTACAGAACCGCACAACCATGCTCGCCCATCTTAGAGAGAATCTTCATCAAGCTCAAAACCGAATGAAGCAATGCGTAGATCAACATCGCTCAAAACGCCAATTTCAAGAAGAAGATCGGGTATTTTTGAGGCTACAACCATATAAGAAAACATCACTCAGAGACAAGGGGTGTCAAAAACTATCTCCAAAATTCTATGGACGATATCAAGTACTTCAACGCATTGGAGAAGTGGCCTACAAGCTAGCTTTGCCACCCATTGCAAAAATCCATCCAGTTTTCCATGTCTCATGCCTCAAGAAAGTGATTGGGAACAACTGCAAAATTCAAACCAGTCTACCTGAACTGGATGAAGAAGGGTCAATCTGGCTCCAACCTGAAAAGGTCCTGGACACACGAGAATGGCACCTACATGGTTGCATAATCAAGGAAGTCCTCATCAAGTGGAAAGACACGTCTCTGAAAGATGCAACCTAGGAACCAGCCACTATTCTTCAGCAGTTTCCACATCTTCAGCCTTGAGGACAAGGCTATTCTTATGGGGGAGGGCATGTTAGGGTCCCACCCTAACCCCCTTATTTACGTACTAGGATCGAGTCATAGTTATAGTTAAGTAAAGAGTCAATAAAACCCATATTAATAATTGTAAGTGGTTAACCCACATTTAATGACGAGACCACAGTTAGTTGCAAATGGGCCATGGTATTAGATAGATGGTATTAGTAAGAACCATGGTATTGCCCCATGGTATTGCATGTATGAATCATATATAAAGGATAGAGAATCCCTACGAGGAGCATCATGTCTTATTTTTTAATCGAGCTCAACTCTATTGGAGGTTGCTCCCTCGAAGAGGCAAGTGAACATTGCTTTCTGAATAATAAAATACTTGTTGTTGTTTTCACTGTTCTATGTTTTGGGTATATTTCTTTGCATATTTGGTATTCTGGTATCGGCTTGCAGGTTAAGAGCATAAAACTAGCTCCTTAGGGTTGGCTGGCTTCCTGATCTCTTTCTCGGCGAAGTCCCAGAGTTTGTTGACCTGCAAAACCAACTTGATCCTTTCCTTCCAAGGACTATAGTTGGACAAGCTTCAACATGTCCTCATACCAGAGACCTGCTTGCAACTTTGACATTGCAGTGAGACCTTCACTTACAATGTCACCAAATCCCTCTCACATTTTACTTTGCTGCACGTAACGGTTATTTACTTACTTACAAAGTACCTCAAACACCCTATGATACCATGTTGAATTTTGACGACCTTGGGTCTAGGTTAGAGTCTTAAAATCACTAACGTTACCAAACCAAGAATCTCAACCATAAACTAGTTTTCACAATGGAAGTATAAATCACATATGCACAAATATACACATTTTTTAACAAACTTATACAATATTGTGCCATCCCATCTTTGTTATATTAAACCAAATATGAGTAAGACAACAGTCTATGGTATACAAGATACAAAGACAAACTTCATTATGCAACTTTGATGTCATATCTTGTCCTGTCGGTCCTTCACTTTTGTACTTCTCATTAGTAGTTCCTTAGTCCATCAAGGAAACTACACATCCGGACTCCAGGACGTCTACCTCCTAACAATGTTGCAAGTCACTTTTGCTACATGTACACAGGCTCATCAAATTACTCTATAGGCTAGCCAATACCTGAGCTCCAATTTTCCTTCTAGTAGCTTCTTTCATCCATCAAATAACTACTTATAAGGCTGCAATCTTCACCTAATCAGGCACCAACAATGTCCTTGGGTAGCCAAAACTCTACCCTCTAATCAGATCAATGGAACCCAATCATGTCACTGTAATTTTTTCTCCTAGGAAGACTCTTCCCATTCTCATAAGATCATCCACATGGAACTAATAGGTTGCAATGTCACGATCCAATTCTGGTCAACTTCTTTGATCCAACATCCCTCCACAAAACATTGTTACAACACTATTTTCACTGCTTCTCCTGCAATTATGGTTAGAGCACATAATAGAACCCTCAATCCTCCACGTAGTCAACAATTTAAGCCCTCAAGGGTTCTAACCTACCTTGGAGAGGCATATTCCATGCCACACCACTCTTTAAGGTTCCTCTCTGCCTTAACACTGCCCTTAATAGCCTTCAACTTATTTCTATGGTTTGCGGCCTAGCAAAACATGTTTTCGTAGCCTTCGGCCTCCTTCAACTAGACCAAACAATCACCCCAAATAAAAATGTAATGCCTCAACTCCTCGGCCTAGTGTCCCAACACCTCAGATCAAGAAAAACTCCTTGGACCTATCTCTTTAGCCCTCAACCATCCCTTAGACAATCTATAATCATGCCCAGAACTTCAGCCTCCAAAAGGACCTCTCCCATGTTGCTTTAGATCCTTTTCTGCGACTATATTAGTGCCTCCTTCTCTCCACCAAGTTCTTGTCTTGGAGGATATGTTGCACTCTTAGATGCTCTAAAATACATCTCATTAACCCTTTATTTATAACCAATACATGGGCTCCAATGAATTAGTGAAGAGACGTGTCTCTTGGATGAATTCACTTCAAGCCTACATGCCTTGACTATCCATGATTATTTGTCACCTTCAAAAATTCATAACTTTGTTTCTAGAGCTCAAATTTGAGTGATATTTATAGAGTTGGAATCAACTCGCCAAGCTCTATCACCTCAATTTTTCTCAAGCTCAAATTCATCATGGTTTTGACCCAAATCCTGAAGGGTGAAGAAAACCCATGCTTGGGTTCCAAGACCACAAGTGACCCTTGTGGTTATTTTCTCTCCAAACCCTGAACCCTAGGGCTTGGAGTACCTCCCAAGCTACACAAATCAACAACCTCTACACATTGAGTAGAGCTCGGAGACATATCCCACACTAGGTGAACTCTGTTATCAACCTGTTGTGTCTTTGATTCTCATGGTTGTTTATTTTTGCTTTATTTACTGAGCAAAATTTATAGCTAGTAAGCCTAGTTTGGGGAAGTTTGTGCAGCAGTAGAGCTTGTAGCTAAAAGGGTTGTCAAGTTCTCCATCTAAAGCACCACTCAATATAAAATCAAAATCCTTCAATTGAGTCATGGCGGGAATATTAAGCAGGAAGGCCTTGGTGCAATTCAGAGGAGGGAGGCCATGAACTTATAGGAGAAGTTAGGCCAACCTTATCCTTAAAATGGTCAAAACCATAGTAAAGGAGACTCCTAATTAGTGGAACAAGAATCTCTTCACGGGATTAGTCAAAATGGCAGGGCAGAAGGTCATAGAGCAGAAGCCAAAAGGTGAATTAAATTACGAGTCAGGGACTTAGTGGTAGAAGAGTTTCGAGGTTCTGTCAAAAGACGGTGATGGAAATTCTTATGTTACCCAGACTGTTGGGTGAGGGAAGGTTTCCACGAGGGAGATGTGTAAATGATTATTTTTATGTGTTCCAGGTTCAAGGGTCTGAGCACTAAGCGGGGACCCAATAGAAATTCAACAGTGAATAGATTTTTCTTCCTTTCATGTGGATACCGTACTAGCATGATCCCTTGAGGAAACGTGGTAAAAATTGTGGAATCTCGGGTGCCTAGTGGGCCACTCACGAATGACACTCGAAATTCTTTTAAGCTGAGCACTAGGCATGATTGATGCCACTTAGGTAAAAGTCATATCCGAGAGGTTAGAACCTCGTGAGGATGAAATTTTCTAGGGAAATACCAAGTGTGAGTTGTCAAGAGGAAAGTGGACGAAAGCTCTTTGTTCCTTGGGGTGGTTACTTAGAAGAAATTGGAAGACAGTACCAGGGCGGTGGGGCCACGAGGACCCACAGTGATAACAAGAAGAGGTGACATGGTAGTTACCTCTAGAAGTGGAAAAGCATGAGTTTCTAGGTTAGGTTCCCAAGGGAATGTCAACGTTGTAATTCGAGGAACCATGAGCATCCCATAGATGTGACACATTAGTCGAGAAGATGGTTTGTGGAGGGAAGCCATATGTTGGGAGTCAGGGTGTTGAGCAGCCTAGGATCCACCACAATATATATGTGTGAAAATGCATAGAGATGTATGAGTAAAAAAAAATAAAAATAAAAATATTATGTAATCGAAGGGGTCAAGTTACACTATAGAATGGTATCAATGCATTCAAGTTCAATACTTGGACTGGATGGGATTTTTCACAGGAAAGTGAAGAAGTTTCATTACGTAATTATAGAATACTGAGTCAATTTGGATTGCACTCATTGATTGATAACTAAAGTTATGATATGACATCTTAGTTGAAGGTTAACAACTTTATGGGAGCATGAATTATGATTGTGGATGTGTTTTGTCACTATTTATATACCAATTTCATGATTGAATGATTGTTGCATGAGATTTATAAATTGCTTGTATATTAACAAGGTTGTTTGTTATCATAGGAACCCCATGAAACTCTATGAATGCAAACTCATGATCCTGATTTATGTTTAAATGTTGTTTTAAAAGGTCTAACAATGTGTGTGATTGATATAACATCACAAACATCATAACATAGAAAATATACAATGATGAGAATTTGAATGGTTGAATATACTTATGATCAATCCCAACATCGAAATGATGGAATTTGAACCAATAATGAGAGATCAGTTGGGATAAGGGGAGGAAATAATGTCTGTGATTGATAGAACATCACAAACATCATAACATAGAAAAGATATAGTGATGAGAATTTGAATGGTTGAATATAGTTCTGATCAATCCCAACATGGAAATGATGGATTCTGAACCAATAATGAGAGACCAGTTGGGATAAGCAGAGGAAAACAATCCCCGGATTGGATGGAAACTATGAGAAGCCTTCAAGATGAGGTGAGAAGATTTAAGGCCTACAATGAGAGGTTGGTAATATCCCAAGAAAGGCAAGTTGAGATTAATGTGGTCAGTCTACAAAGTCTCTCTGACTAGCAAAGACAAAAGCAATCTAAAATGACTACTTTTCGTAGAGAAAAGATAATCCCTCGAGAGTTAGAATAAAAAACAAATATGGCATATTGTAGTGGATCTCAAAAGAGGCCAAGGAAAGGTAGTGAGGACATTATGTCAAGGGGAGAACCTTTAAGTACTCCAAAGGGAAGAGATAGAACCTAGGTTCCTCACTCAAGAAACCCATCTAGTTCCACCACTTGATGACATCATCACTCTCACCACCACCATTATTTAGGAAGAAAGGAGAGGGAGTTTATGGATGAAGAATTTAAAAGGAAAAGCCACCCACAATTGATGAGGATGTGAAGCAGGCATAGGGCGTCTAAGCATGGTTAGTAGGGATGAAGAAGTTCTTTAGAATACACGACTACTTTGAGAACATGAAAGTTATAGTTGCCTCTTACAATTTAAATGGAAATGTTGATAGATGATGGGAGGTCTTGAAAAATACTAGAGCCATCATTGAGAAGAAGCTGACAAGGGAAGTGTTTGAGAATATTTTCAAAGAACAAAAGCTAGTTGAACGTTACTTTGACAGTAAAGAAAAAAAAAATTATGAACTCAGAATGGGTAGATGACTAGTGAGGAATATGTCGACAAATTTTTGGGGCTATTGAGGTATCTCCCATATCTCAAGGATGAGAATGTAAAAAATCAGAGGTTCACCAGTGGGTTTCTTATGGTATTCAGAGATAAGATTGAATTTCTGGAACCCTAGACTTTGAAGGATGTCATTAAGAAGCTATAGCATTGTTATGAGCAAGTTAGGCGAAGGCTCAAAACTAAGAACAACTGGGTAGCCAAAAGCATCACTAGGAAAAATGTGAGGTTGTCCATGAGGATCCCAGAAGCAAAAGAGAGGAAAAATATTAGTCCCTATAGTACTAAAGTATCCCCCTTATTGTTATTAGTGTGCCCATGTACCCCCAATATTTTTATTGTTGTGCCCTATAGAATCCAACTATTGTTATTGTTGTGCCCTTATATTATTATTCTTATGTAGGCTCATATTATATTGTGACACCTTAGACTGCTATATATACAAAGGAGGTCTTTTCATTTTAATAATACAATAATTATTCATTTATGTAATTTAAAGTAGGTTTCCCCCTCGAAGGGGATAATTTTTAAGTCGTTGACATATCTATTTTGTGTTGGTTGCATAACATTTGGATCAGAGCTTTGGATTCTAGGGTTTCACTTCTTCAAACAGGTCATCTTGGAATTTTTGCTATAACTATTTTTCTATGAGGATTAAGCAGCTGAAATAGAAACTACATGGATTCAAAATCTTGATGAACTTTGTGACAAAATTTCAGAGCTTGGTTCACTATATATTTGGAGATATGATTTGAGGAAGTGATGGTTTTTGCAAGATCCATAATTTAGTCTCAAACAAGTGACCTAGGGAAAATCATCATAATTTTTGTTTCAAGAATCAAATTTAAACTATATAAAATGTGGCTAAAATTTCATGGATTGTAGTTTTTACTTTATCAATTTCAGCACTGAAGGTTTAAAAAGTGACACATGGTATCTTGTACAACTTCTCTTTACTGAACAAGTACATAATGATTTCATCATGGGAGATTTGGCATAACTCTTTCTTGGACAATCCAATCTCAGTCGAAATTGTGGGGTTAGAAATATGGCTTAGATAGGTATCCAAAAATAAATTTCAGAACTTGTAGATTTGAAATTCCATATTTATAACGAGTTAAATATCAAGCTTCTAAACACAAGAAAAAGGTGTGGATTTTTCTTTCAAAATTACATAAATTTTATTTGAATTATCAGTTTGAAGAGATTCCAAGGGGATATTGAAGCATATATATCATTATTGGTTTCTAAAAATCCTCCCAAGCAATAAAATTATATGCTCATTAAGCCCTTTGAAAACTCTACTACGATGCATGAAGAGGAATAATTGCAACATGATATATCAAAATTACAAGATCAAGTGCAACAAATTTCTCTCTCAAAAAGAGTAATCAAATATTATATAAAAGGGGACATGGATGGTTTAAAATAAAAAATAAAAGTATACATGAATGGTTTAAAATTAAATATGGAAGGTTTGAAGGATGGCATGGAAGCTAAGATGGATGGTTTGAAAGAAGATATGAAAGGTTTGACAAAGTTTTTGTAAGAAAGGCTTCTAAGTGGTGACAAAGTAATCCACGAAAATCATGATGAGGGCTAAAGGAATATGAATTATGATTTTAGAGACTCCAATTTGGGGTTTAAGGACCACCACATTCCAAATATATATATGACGAAGTTTGATGGCAAGGATTTGATAACATGGATACTACAGATGGAGCAATATTTTGATCTATAGAATGTGCAACCCTCACAAAAGGTATGTATTGCATATTTTTATTTAGAAACCAATAAGTTTGTATGATATAGATGACTTAGTTCCTGTAAACCACTTGTCACCTTGACAATTTTTACAGAGGAAATTATAGCACATTATGAAGATACAAAGAGAAACACCTTCTTTAGCCAATTGTTAAATCTCAAACAAAAGGGTTCAATGGTGGAGCACATTGAAGACTTCCAAAAATTGAATATTAGGGTAACCTATATTCTAGAGGAGCATAGGATTCATGTCTTCGTAGGGATATTGAAATATAATATCCAACATAAGGTTCAAATTTGGGAACTTGATTCATTGGAGAAGGCATTCATGGTGGCAAGAAAAGTTGAAAGAAAATTATGGCAACAAGGAAGTCTACCACTCACAACTATAAAGATGGAAGTGTTGTTGCTCCTAGTCTTCCACAGCCTACAAGGTTGACAACACAACAATTGGAGGAAAAAATACCAAAAGGGATTTGTTGCAGTTGTAACAGAAAATACACTAAAGTTCATAAGTGTGGTGAGAATAAATTATTCTATATAGATTATGAAGAGGAGGAAGAAAAGAAACAAGAAACATCATAAGAGAAGGATATACACCAAGAACCAACCCTGAAGAAATAATAATTGAATCCAAATACATTTTGTAATGAATTGGCATGAATTACCACTCCTCGACCTCTCAAGATAGAAGGATGTATCAAGAAGAAAAAGGTAATAGTGATAATTGATTTGGGTGGTACCCATAATTTTATTCATTGTAAGAGAGACAAGGAATTGAATTGCTTCCTATATTCAGCATCAAGTGTCAATTGATAGCTACAAATGGAGATATAAATTTCTCTAGAAAGTGCCATAACATCAAGATAACCATGGGGGAATATGTATTGAATAGTCCAATGAATTCCATTCTAATGGTTGATGTTGATGGTGTACAAGGAGTCAAATGGTTACAATATTTGGGGACGACAACTTTCAATTTTCAAGAACTTTCCTTGAAATATTTTGGGAAGGAAAGGAAGTTGAATTAAGGGGTATCACAGGGAAACCAAGAAATATAATCAGCTCTAATGTCACAACAAATCTTCTAAATAAGGAACAACGAAGTGTAATTTCATAATTATGCTCACTATAGGTTCAAACATTGAAATCACCTATTTCTCCATACGTCCAAAAAGTCTTAGAGAATCATTCCAAGATGTTTGAGACTCCCAAAGGCTTCCCACCTATTCGTGATCATGATCATACTATTTAGTTGATTCCAGGAAGTGTTCCTCCAAAAATCATACCTTACAAATATTCTTATGCCCAAAAGAGTGAAATTGAACATATGGTTGCATAAATGCTAGAGGCTAGTATAATTCAACCTAGTGAAAGTTTTTTCTATGCTCCAGTGCTATTGGTGCACAAGAAGGATGGATCATGGCATATGTGTCAAGATTATAGGGAGCTCAAAAAACTCACTATTAATTATAATTCTCCCATTCCTATCATTGATGATTTTTTGGATGAATTTCATGGAGCAATTTTCTTCACCAAGTTGGATCATCATTTAGGATATCATCAAATTAAAATTAAGACTGAAGACATTATGAAAATAATAGCCAAAACTCATGAGGGTCATTATAAATTTTTGGTTGTGCCTTTTGGCCTTACTAATGCACTTCCACATTTCAATATTTGATGAATTCCAATTTCAAACCATTTCTTATAAAAAAATTGTTAGTGTTTTTGGATGATATACTAATCTATAACAAGTGTTGGAAGGATCATGTTCAACATGTTGATAGTGTGCTCAAACTATTGAAAGAGAAACAATTATATGAAAAAACTCCAAATTTCTTTGGAGTGTAGGACGTGGAATATTTGGGTCATATTGTATCCCACCAGAGTGTTAAGGTAGACCCTAATAAAATTAAACCCATCAAGGAATGGAAAATCCCCACAGCCATAAACCATCTTCGAGGATTTCTCGGGTTGACAGGGTATTATCGAAAGTTTGTTAAGAATTATGGGAAAATAGAAGCACCTTTCACATCATTACTAGAGAAAGATGTATTTTCCTCAACTCAAGAAGCAATAATGGCCTTTGAACATCTTAAAGAGGAAATGTGCCAAGCATAGCCTTAACTACGCCAGACTTCACAAAAAAATATTGTGGAATGTGATGCTTTAGGAAATGGAATTGGTGTTGTTTTAATGTAAGAAGGAACACCCATTGATTTTGAAATTCGTCCAATCAAAAGAAAGTATTTACGCAAACCTATTTATGAGAAGAAAATGTTGACAATACTACATGCACTAAAGCAATGACAACCTTACCTAATGGGAAGAAACTTCAAGATAAAAATAAATCATGATAGCATTAAATACTTTTTGGAACAAATATTATCTTCAGAAGATAAATAAAAAAGGGTGACGAAGATGTTGGTTATGACCTTGAAATCATCTACAAAAAAGGGAAGGAAAATGTTGTTGCAGGTGCACTCTCTAGAGGATAAGGATGTGGAATAATTTCTTTATGCCATTTCTATTATCCAACCTTAGTGGATCACTGAAGTAAGGGATGAATGGAAGAATGATGAGGAAGTGTGGTCACTCATTCAAATTTGCAGCAAGATCCAAGTACATCTAAGACATTTAGCTAGAAAAATGATTCATTATGGTAGAAAGATCACTTATATCTTTGTAATAATTCCCAACTCAAACAAAATATTTTTTTGGAATTGCACAACTCTCCCTTAGGAGGGCACTTAATATTTTTAAAAACATACCATAGGGTCAAGAAGGATTTATTTTGGGATGGCCTTAAATATGATATTCAAAAGTTTGTGGAAGAAAGTTTGGCTTGCCAACAAAATAAAGTTGAGACAAATAAGACCTCGGGTCTATTACAACCTTTAGCCATTCCAAGTCAGCATTTGGAGGAGATATCAATGGGTTTATCACAAGTTCACCCAAGTCCGAAGGAAAGAGTGTCATCATGTTGATAGTTGATAGACTTACCAAGTATGAACACTTTTTTGCATTATCTCATCCTTTTAAAGCTAGTTCAATTGTTACTGTATTTATGGAAACAATTAAAAAGGTTCATGGAAATCCAAATATTATAGTGAGTAACAGAGATCCCATTTTCACTGGAAATTTTTGGATGGAATTATTTTCTTCTCTTGATGCTCAATTAGCTCATAACTCATCTTATCATCCTCAATCTGGTGGGAAAATTGAGATAGTGAACAAACATTTGTAAGGATATATTCGATGCTTTGTATCAGATAAACAAACACAATGGGTCAAGTGGTTACCTCTAGTTGAATGGTCATATAACACTTCCTTCCATAATGCAACAAATTGACACTTATGGCACTTTATGGATATCATCCACCATCCATCACATCATATTTAAGAGAAAATTATAAGGTTCATGAGTGGAACATCACATCGAGCATCAACAACAAGTTCTCCAATTCTTAAAGGAATCTCACTTTGGCATAGAATTGAATGAAACAACAGGAAGATCAACATCTCAGTGAAATAAGTTTTGATTTAGGTGACTGGGTATTTTTACGGCTACAACCATATACAAAAATGTCTCTTAAGCAAGCTAAGAAGGATAATAAATTATCACAAAAGTACTACAATCCTTACAAGGTGTTTCAAAAGATTGGTATTGTGGCATACAAATTGGAGTTGCATGCATCTTCTCAAGTACTTTCAGTTTTCTATGTTTCATGCTTAAAGAAGGTTATTAATGACAAGCTTCTAGTTCAAATAGTGTTTTCAGAACTTGACGAAGAAAAAACCATTTTGAGCCTGAAGCAGTCATAGAAACAAGAACTCGACAACCACATAATCAATCAATTTCAGAGTATCACATTAAGTAGAAGAACTTACCCATTGAATACATTAGGGGAATTTTGAGGTCTAAAATGGGTTTCCTAGGAAAAATGTACAACCAAAATAAAATTTGTATGAACCAATAGGATTCAAGATGATGATGTCAACTATGGGGGATGATTCACCATTTTTGGAATAAAAAAGTAAAAAAATTAAAAAATAATAAAGTTACTTTTTCAACTCATATTTTAAACTTATCTCTATAAGGTTTTACTCAAATTTCAAGCGACAATACTCATTGGATGCAAACTTTAATTCCTCATCTAAAGAGTACCCATGCTGCATACTTTTCATGGACCGTGCTACACGAAAAATGAGAAATACATGAAAAAATGTGATTGCAATCACGTTTTTCATGTATTTTTCATTTTTCGTGTAGTAGGGTCTATTAGAAATATAAAACATGGATACTTCTTGGATGAGGAATCAAATTATGCATCCAACAAGTATTTCCACTTGAAATATGAGTAAACCTATAAGGTGATAACTCGAAAATACGAGTTGAAAAACAATTTTTTAATTTTTCCCTCTAAAATTTGGTGATGTAATCTAATTTTATTTTATTATTTCCACTATTATTTTATAATTTCTTAGAAGACCCATTTTATACCTCAAAATTCCCCTATTGTTCTACATGGGAGGATGATATTTTTATACAGAAGCATCCAGGACTACTCAAGTGTTGAGGACAACTTTTTTTGAAGGAGAGAGACATGTCAGCTCCCTATGGTACTAGTGTATCCCCCTTATTGTTATGGTTGTGTCCATGTAGCCCCCATATTTTTATTGTTGTTCCCTATAGAAACCTACTATTGTTATTATTGTGCTCTTACATTATTATTTTTATGCGGGCCTTAATTATATTATGACCCCTTAGACTCCTATATATACAAAGGAGGTCTTGTCATTTGAATAATCAAGAATTATTCATTTATGTAATGTAAGGGAGGTTTTTGCCTCGAAGAGGATTATCTTTAAATCATTGATCTATCTATTTGTGAGCTGATTACATAACAAAACACCCAGATCAGACAAGATAGTCTCAGCAGAAGGCCAATTGTGTTGTTAAAGGGAATGTACAACAACCGGTGTCGGTGCAACCCAATATCGAAGGTCGGGAACCACTTAAGTGCTCGACCAATGGTGGGAGCCACAGGAGAATGGATTTTCCTTATTAGTAATAGGTTGGACCCATAATCTACAGTGCTTACGAGGTGAGCATGGTGGGCAAAGTAGCCTGGAGAATGCCCAAGATTTACGCAGCATTGGACAACAATTAAGAAGATCACCTAGCATCCATCATTGAGATGGAAGGTAAGCTATAAAGGAAAGTTGTTTCTATTTTGATTGATCCATGTTCTAATTCTAGCTATGTCATCCTAGATCGTAGGTCATCTTTGGAAAATATAATCCAAGTACAAGGTGCAACACACAAAAATTTAGTTTTCTTTTCATACATGTAATCATTCACCCCAACCTTTTGTGGCCATTTTTTTATGATAATATTTAAAAATTAGACATGAGTTGGTAAAATTTTAAAATATTTTGGGAATCTACAATTTGAAACTATTTACTCTATTCTTTTGTGTGAAAAATAGGAGTGAGATAAAACAAAACAATTGACTTAGCTTTTGTACTACAAATTTTAAATATTCCATGAATTTGCAAGCTGCCTTATGTTGGGTGAACTAGAAAAAAATGAATAAGATTTCTCATAGCTCACAATTTTAGCAAAACCTCAATGGGGGAAGCCCTTTTTTTGTTGGTTATAAATAGTAAATTACTCATGTATACATGCAGTGCATTAAGAGTTGAGTTGAGTTGAGTTGAGAGTCTAATTTAGCATGAGTTTTCATGAACAAGCTAGCAATCACAGAGCCAAGTCTAATAGAAGTCTGCATGATTCCATATTTAGTAAGTATGGGCCTTATATACTAGTAGGGATAACTGTGAAAAATATGGTAATTGTGAAAAATATGAGGCCAGAGTTGGGTGAATGTGTAGCTAAAAAATATTAGTTAATATTTTTATTTTTTTATATTTTTGTTTTTTCCTCCTTTATCTTTCCATTATATCTATGGTATAAATTATTTAAATAATTTCACGTGGTTTCCTTCCCATGACTTGGTACCTAGAGAAATGTGCTAACCAAGTTAACTACACGATTATGCACCCGCAAGAAAATTCAACTGGATACCTAGGAAGAACATATAGATTTTACAAGTGCCACACAATGTATCCCTTTGGACTGAGTTACGTTAATTTTACATATTAGATACAGTTTCAATCCTCGCAAGTGAAACTGAAGTGAATATAAAGACATATTTTGAAGTGAAGAACGTAGGTAAGAGATATGGTAGCGATGTTGCTCTGGTATACTTCATCCCCCTAACGTCCTTAGCGGAGCTCCAGAAAAGCGGTTGATAGCATTCAAGAGAGTGTTCATGAAGGGTCACAACACTGAAATTGTTTCAATAGAAGTTAATTCTTGTGACAGTTTGGGCGTAGTCGACAATGTAGCTTATCAGGAGCGGGCTACCACACATTGCAGGTGGGAGATAGACCCTACAAGTTACGAAATAAACCCTCAATTTGAATTCCTCTACTGGTCTCTCTAAATTTAGCTTAGTATAGTATAAGGCATGACTCCCGTGCTCAATTTTTTGGAAGTCCAGAAATAATTTACATTCAAACGAATAATACAAGAATCTTTCGTTGATGATTTTTTCTGAAATTCTAGAAATCATTCTCTTTTTTGCCTCTTTGTTCGAATGTTGAGCATGAGCATCTCACTCTGTAGGTATGGTATTATGTATTTAGTTTGTATATTGGTTTGCTTTTAAGTAAATATTTATGTCGTTTATTCATAGTTTGACATTGAAAATTCATTATTTTATTTTTTGTTATTTTTATTATTATTTAAATTTATTTCTTTGTAAAGTGATTGGTTGAAGTTATTTATGGGTTGTTTTAGTAATTTCATTTCTATAGTTACTAGTTTTTTGTTTTTTGTTTTATTTCCTTTTTATTTAGTTGTTTTTTTTTTTTTTTTTTTTTTTTTTTTTTTTTTTTTCTAATTATTTCCATTTCATGAATTCTAGGTTTTTCTCCATATTTTTCAATTTCAATTGAGATGACAAAATTTAGAAGAATAAATAAATTCTCTCCAATTAATTTTATTTTACCTTTTGTTACTTTTTAATTCACTTTTTTCTGCCATTTTTCTATGGTTTTTTTAAGATGACGAAGTTTAAAGAGAAGAAATAACTCAAAAACTTTTCCCAATATTTTTTTAAGTTTTATTACTTCTTAATTTGATTTTTACTATTTTTTTCTCTATTTTCAAATTCCAATTACAATAATCATAATATTCTTCTGTTTACACTTAGGTTTTATAATTAATAACTATTATGCTTAATTAGCTATTAGTTTTTAAGAATCTTGTGAGACATTTCTTTCCTAATTTATTAAGAAAGTTTATTGATGTATAGTTACTAAATTTTATAATTAATAACTATTATGATAATTAGTTATTAGTTTAAGAATCTTGTGAGAATTTCTTTTCTAATTTTATTAAGGAAGTTTTATTGATGTTTAGTTACTAAATTTTAGGATCTAGTGAACTTTTTTTTCTCACTTTGTGGAATTTGTTTTATTTAAGCATAGTTTTTATAATTTATGACTTAGTTTTTATAATTTCTAGATGCCTATTAGTTTGGTTATCCATAAATTAACACTGGGAATTCATTTTTTGTTATTTATTATTATTATTATTTAAATTTATTTATTTGTAAAATGATTGATTAAAGTCTTATTATGAATTGTTTAGTAACTTTCATTTCTATTAGTTATAATTTTTTTGTTTTTACTTTTATTTTGTTTTTATTTAATTTTGTTTTTCGTTTTGTAATTATTTACATTTTCATGAATTCTAGTTTTTCTCCATATTTTCAATTTGAAGATGACATTTTTCAAGAGGAAAAACAAAATTTCAAAAAAAAAAAAAAAAAAAACTTTTTCCAATAATTTTATTTTAGTTTTACCATTTTTTAATTTGGCTTATATTTTCTTTTTCTTTTTCTATGGTTTTTTTTAAGATGAAAAACTTTTCCCAATATATCTTTTTAAGTTTATTACTCTTTAATTTGACTTTTACTATTTTTTTTTCTCTATTTTCAATTCCAATTACATTAATCATAATATTTTTTAGCTTTTATAATTAATAACTATTATGATAATTAGTTTTTAGTTTTTAGAATCTTGTCAGAATTTCTTTCCTAATTTTATTAAGAAAGTTTTATTGATGTATAGTTATTAAATTTTTATAATTAATAACTACTATGATAATTAGTTATTAGATAATATTTTTTAGCTTTTAGAATAATACGATTATATAATAAATATTATTTTTAGAATCTTGAGAGAATCTTTTATTGAGTAAAGTTACCAAAGTTTTATAATTAAAAACTATTATGATAATTAGTTATTAGTTTTTAGAATCTTGTGAGAATTTCTTTCCTAATTTTATTAAGAAAGTTTTGTTGATGTATAGTTACTAAATTTTAGGATCTATTGATCATTTTTTTGTAACTTTGTTGAATTTGTTTTATTTAAGCATAGTTTTTATAATTTCTGACTTTAGTTTTTATAATTTCTGGCTGCCTATTAATTTGTCTTCAACCAAACATTTATGTCCTTTATCCATGGTTTAACACTGAGAATTCATTTTTTGTTAATTTTTATTATTGTTTAAATTTTTATTATTTGGAAGTGATTGTTTGAGTTTGTTAAATAACGATTCACTTCTATTAGTTACATTTTTTTTCTCTTTTATTTTATTTTGTTTAATTTAACTTTTTTTCTTTTTGTAAGTATTTCATTTCAGAAATTTATTTTTTCTCCCATATTTCATTGAGGTAACCAAAGTTAAGGAGAAAAAAAATAAAATAAAAATAAAATAAAAATAAAATAAAAAAAAATAAAAATCCGAATAATTCTATTTTTTGTTTTATTCTTTAAATTGACTTATTTTTTTTTCTTGTTTTCTATGGTTTTTTTAAGATGAAAACTTTCCCAAATATATTTTTTTAAGTTTTATTACTCTTAATTGACTTACTATGTGTTCTCTATTTCAATTCCAATTACAATAATCATAATATTTTTTAGCTTTATAATTAATTCAACTAATATAGTAACTAGCTATAGCTTTTAGAACTTGTAAGAATTTTTCCTAAATTTATTAAGAAAGTTTTATTGAGGTATAGTATCAAATTTTAGGATCCACTAAGCATTTTTTCTTTTGTTGAATTTGTTTTATTTAAGCATAGTTTTTATAAATTTTGACTCCAAGTATATAAAAAAAATAAAAAAATTGATTTTCTAACAAGAAATTGAATTCAAGAAATCAAAAAATTAATATTCTTAAATTCAAAAAGTTTTTTTTTATTCCTTTCGTGTGTGATTAATGTATGTTTTTTTGCAAGTCAAAGGATTTGAAACACCAGGATCCCACTTCGAAGTTTCATATTATGCTTCAAGTAGCTAGAGATTGTTAGACATTTATCGGGAGGTTAGTCTTCAATTTCTCATGTGTTTCAATTGGTTTGTTAAAATTGTTTTATCTTCTTTCCCGAACCAAACATAGTTACCATGTGAAAAGGTAATGTATTAATTTTATTAAAGCCGTTTAATCTATTGCAACTTTATTCCTAGTTTTATTTTAAGCGATTGTGTCAAATTTAGCCAATTAAATACTAAATACAAATCATAGACAAACATATAATATTTAGAATTTTTTTGAAAATGGCTAATGATATATATTATTATTTTAATATTTAAAAATTTTTAATGATATTTTTTATTTTCTTGATGCTAAATGTTTTAGGAACTAAGTATTTTGATTAGAAACTAAGTGGTTTGATATCCATATATAATTACCAGTGATTTAATTTATATAAATGCTAGTTATAATTTAGTTGTTAAACAAATAGTAAAACAATTGTTATTACGAATTATTCAGAAATATTAATTAAATTGTCTTTATAATTTAATTTAAAAATTAATTCAATACTAAATCACAAATTACAAATAATCCCAACTCAATTTCCTTCTTCAACTTCAATTCTATATCAATCATGTTCAATTCCATTGAACTTTGTAGGAGGCAATTGGTTGTGCAAAACAAGTTTCTTGGAATTGACATCTCATTAACTTGAAACTAATTTTCTCCATATCAAGTTGAACCAACACTCCCAAGAAAATAAAATTATAAAAGATTTAATTGATCATCTCACACTCTATGAGTTGGTCATACTCCAATTAGCTATATTTAAACTAGGTGGCAGGTACTAGCTACTACTTAACACTTTTTATAATATTGCAATCACATTTGTGCTCGCTAGCTACACATGTTCAAATTTTAATTTGAATTTTAGGTTGTATTAGTGTGGATATGTTTTTATTAGGATTGATATATATATATATATATATATAATATAATATAATATAATATATACTAAATGGTTGCGTATTAGGCTTAATTATATGGAATTAAACTATTGTAAATATGGATATAACCATCATTATGCTAACTATCAAAAACAACATCATCCCATCGACCAACCACTCAACACATCTCGCCTCCAACATTCATTAAAAACCACCAAAATCCTAAAACACTTCAAAACTTATCACCACTTTAAATTATTATTACTAATTATGTTGATAGACATGTGTATTTTAGAATAATGTTTCTATAGTTTTAATTTAATTATCAATGATTATTAGGGGATGGTGGGATTTTTTTTTTGTGTGTGAATAAGATAGATTATATTAATGTTAAAAAGTTGTATTTACAAGAGTTGGGTTGTGCGAGAAGATCTCTCCAACACAAGAGTAAACAACCCCGGGCATTCTGGCAATCATAGTGACAAATTTACAATGAAGCCTTACAAAAAGAAAAGTTGTGTTTTTTGAGAAGATTTCAATTGTCAGAACACAGAAAACTACAAAAATCATAAATGATTATGACTCCAAAAAACTAGATGATAATGTTCCATATGCCTTTATTTCTTGTTTCGTGCTTACTGCTACGTGTTCAGCAACAACTGCAAGCCTGAGAGGGTGAAGGAACACAAAGGCACCCAATGTGAACATTAAGAATTGGCTTCTTCTAGATCATCATCCAGGCTAATTGGCTACTCTTGGGTGTTTCCTTCCTGTGGTGCCATGGTAGTTGGACGACTGGAAGAGGCACTAGCAACTTCCTTTTTGACGCCGGGGGAGTCATCACCTAGAGAGTGAATCTTTGAAGTGGCTTGTTTCTTTAATGTAGTATAGTGGGGAGAGTCTTTGGTGACAAAGCGGCAATGGTGGATTGACTCTACATATGCCTCGAATTTATCAGTGAGGTTGTCAATTTTATCCTCGATTACCTTTGAAAGCTTAGCCTTCTCTGACATTCCCAGGCCGAGGAGAGTCTTCATCTTCCACGAGAGATCAATGTCTCACGTATAGATATTTTCCCTGGCCTTGGAGAGAGTAGGGTCAGGGATCCACATGAAATCAACAACAACTTCTTCCGACGAAACACCACGCTTGAGAGCTCTGGCATGTGCTTCCCTATTCCCAATTCTCTCACGTGTCTATGGATTCACGAAAAAAGAGTAGTTCAAAGCAGTTGATCGAGCAGAGGACTCTACGCGAGTGATGGGAGGGGAGACTAAATTGTTCCAACTGGAGGAGTCATGGCCACGACTGGGAGTCGGACTGGGACTGCACTTGCACACCATGAGAGGGAAAAGGATGACCAGTAGGCTTTCACTGGAGGGGAAGTAGGGAAAACAAGATGCAAGAGTGAGCCATGAGATAGGGAATAGAAAGTGAGAGGGGGTATTCATAGGGGTGGGAGAGCCTCGAGGGGTGGGATGGTCATGGACAAGGAATGAAGGTGGATCATGTGAGGTACCAGAGGTGCGTGGTGGTGATGGTACCAAGCTGGTTGATAGAGAGAGGACGGATGGATAATCGTTTGAGGGGAGGCTCGATGGTCCTTTGTTCGAGGGGAGGATTGTTGGGTACACGACCAAAGTCCCACATTGACTAGAAGTGGGGAGGATCATGGGTATATAAGGATGGACAAATATCTCCATTGGTATGAGGCCTTTTGGGGTAAGTCCAAAAGCAAATCCATGAGGGCTTAAGCCCAAAGTGGACAATATCATACCAGTGTGGAGATATGTGGTGTCCAGAATCCTTACATTTGGAGGTTGATTTCTCTGTTCTATAGGAAAAGGAAAAGTCTTTGGAAAAAAATTTGGTGAACTTAGACTTAAATTAAGGTTTATTAGAAGCGTTGGACATGGGAGATGGTAGAGGAAATTTGTAGCCACTGGACTAAGAAGGGGTCCCCTACAAATTCTGAAGATGCCACTAATATGGACACACTCTCAAATTTTGCAAGTTACCTTACACAAAGAACAAGAAAAAATTCAACTCGAGGAAGGGACCTCATGTGAAGGAGCCAGTCTAGTTATCCATATAAAATAATGGACAGAGCTCTCCAATTCTGGAGGTTATACAAGATCCCCCAGACCTATAGATGGGAGATGCAAAGACTCAACTTCCATAAGCTACAAAACTAGTCGAGGAGCAGTCCGGGCCACCAGTGGGAGGCAAATAGGTACATCTACCACCTACTAGACCTTTGGTGGACTCCTCTATGGGTATGTTTGAATTTGAGCCTATTATGTCCTCTCTCATTGCATCTTTCTCTGTTTTAGGTAATGAATGGGGTTTGTCTTCTGCGTATATATCGTATACGCCCTCTTAACCTATGGTCACCTCCCATTCTTTTTCCTCTGTATCCTGTGATTTTCTAGGGGCCTCTCTAGGCTCCCCCTCTCCTATGGTCCATGATTTTTGGTCTCTAAATTTTCTTGAGCTGACATGATCAATCATTCAAAAGCTGCACTCTAGGAAAATTGTTTCTTTTCCCTCAGGTTTGATGGGAGGGTTGGGAAAGGTTGATATCCCTCCTGCTAGAAAACGAGGTAGAGGTAGGAAATATAACTTGTTAATGTCTCAAGCAAGGGAACACTTGGATCTGGTGGCTGGTAAATAATTACAATAAATGGGGTGCTTAGAGCATTAATTTCTCAGTTTGGGTTGGATTAATGAAGCCCTCTCTGGATTTAAGAGATCTGTGGTTTGTATCTTTTGAATCAATTTTCGGAGAACCCACAATATGAACATTTTTATGCCAACGTTTCAAATCCCAACTAGGATCCATCATCAGGACTTATGAATGATGATGAAGAAGAGATGCTTAGAAGGCAATAAATAATAATGGGGAAAAAAAATTTTAGGATGAGAGGACTGTCGGCTAGCCTGCTTTAATTTTAATTAATTTAATTAATTATTCATTCAATTTATTTATTAAGGATAGATAAGTTCCTCCAAGAAACTTTCCCTTAAGAGTTTGATATCAAATCATAATATTGATATCATCCTTCTTTAAGAAACTTTGGGGCCTGGGGAGATGTAATCAATATTCTAGAATCAGTTCTCTCTCATTGGAAGTTTATCACTTTATATGCTCAAGGCCATTTGGGTGTCCTCGCTCTGGGATGGCACCTTCAAAGAATCAAACCTTGTAATTTTTGGAGCATAAAATCTAGGTTAGGTCTGGACCTTTTATTTATTTATATGAACATGTCCCTTACCCTGGTAAACCTTTATGGACTGAGTAGGGATTGCAGGCCTTTTTAGGATTCATTGTTTGTGAAGTCTCTGTTGGAAAAAGAAAATTTGATTTTGTGAAGGGATCTTAATTTATCAATGGGAGATTTAGAATCATGGGGACCCATAGCCACTCTGGATCATCTTTCAGGATCACCTGGTTGAGAAGAATCTCATTGAATTTGAACCTATGAAACTAAATCTAGCATGGAGGAACCATCAAGCAGGATATGAGAGGGTAGAAAAAATATTGGATCAATATTAATTATGAGTCCATGCTAGATAGTTTAAGTTTGTTCAGATAATGGATAGATGAAGGAGTAGAATTTGATGACTCCCATATCATCCTGCAAAATCAAGGGAGGATGCAAGAAGTCGGGGAGCCCCTTTAAGATGAACTCAACTTGGCTATAAGAGGAGTATTTTATCATCCTAGTGAAAAATCACTAGAACTCCTTGGGCCATAGGGAGTGTAGATCAACAAAAAATAAGTTTGCACTTATTCTCAAAAATCTCAAAGACCACATCAAATTATAGGTTAAGGCCAAGTGGGAGAAAGAAGAGGTAGAGTTTCTAAAGGTGGAGCAAGGTCTGAAGGAGTTATCAGAGTCAAGGGAGGAGGGTTTCTACAACGTTGAATCCAAAGAAGTTCTCCTAGGGTTGGAAAAAAGGAGAATGGAAATTTTGGCTTCGAGAGAGGCGGTCTAATGTCTCAAGATCAGGGTGATCTAGCTTGAAAGTGAAGACAAAAACACAAAATATTTAGGCATATGCAAAAGGGTGAAATACTCAGAATACAATCTAGAGAATGAAAAATCATGAAGAGAGGGATGTGTACTCTATTGAAGGTCTTGCAGAGATGGGAAAATCATATTTCAAATCCCTCTTTAAGGAAGACCCACACAAATCTATCATGGATATACTACAAGTATCTCATTTGTTCCCAAGTTTTGTCAAGGAAGAGGATATACAAGATTCACTTTTAGAAGTCTCTCTTGATGAGTTGAAGGAGGTGCCAAAAAAATTCCAAAAATAAAAAATCCCAGGACCTAATGGTTGGGAGATCGATGCATTCCTGGACTTGTTTGAAGTAATAGGTCAGGACCTGTTGGAGGTGGTAAATGAATCAAAAGCTCAAGGTAGTTTCGTGGAAGAATTCAACTCTATTTTCATTGCCCTTATTCCAAAATAGGACAACCCATAATATTTTGATGAATTTTAGCCAGTATCTATTTGAAACAACATTTACAAAGTCATTGCAAACATGATCTCCATAAGGACAAATACAATATTGTTTAGATCCATCTCCAAAGAACAAATTGGACATATAAAAGGAAGCCAAACCCATGAAATAATCGGGGTCACTCAAGAACACCTTCACAGCATGAAGATCCATCGCCTCAAAGGGGTAGTCTTCAAAATTTATCTATCTAAAGCTTATGACATGATAAGTTGGGTTTTTCTCAGACTTGTCACAACTCGGGTCGGGTTCCTGTCTCCTTTTGTCAACTGGATCATGGGATGCATTCAATCAGTCTCCTTCACAGTTCTCATAAATAGCTCAGCTTCACCTTTCTTCCAAGCTTCTCAAGGTGTAAGATAGGGATGTTCATTGGCCCCCTATTGTTCTTGTTGGTTGTTGAAGGGATTAGCCTTTTGTTGGTTGAAGTAAAAAGGAGGGGAAACTTCCAAGGGATACCTCTAGCCCCATGTTATGAAACCAGCTCAAGAAAAGATAAAAAGATAGATCAACGCCTTAGAATCCAGCCTCTTCGAGGGGGCAACCTCCTTTACATTACATAAATGAGAAATTCTTGAATGATTCAAATGAAAAGACCTCATCTTTATATATAGGAGTCTAAGGGGTCATAACATAATCAGAGCCTACATAATAATAATAATGTAAGGGCACAATAATAACAATAGTGGGCTTCTATGGGGCACAATATACAATATGGGCACTACATGGGTACATCGATATAATAAGTGGGTTGTACTAATAACAATAGGGGGTTACACTAATAGTATAGGGCCTAACATGCCCCTCTCCTTCAAAAAGCAGTGTCCTCAACACTTGAGTAGTTCTTGATGCTTCTATATAAAATTATTGTCCTCCCTTGTGGAATATTCAGTGGGTAAATCCTTCCACTTGATGAGATACTCTAAAATTGATCGATTTCATAGCTGTCAGGTTCTTGTTTCTGTCACTGCTCCAAGTTCCAATATGATTTTTCCATCCTCTTCAATTTCTGGCAATATTGTTTGAATTGGGATCTTTTGTAACTTTTGAATAATTGGCCATACTTCTTCGTCCTTCTTCCATTCATCCCTTGATTTGTTTATCCAATCTAGTTGGATAATAGAAATAGCACAAAACAGTGCTTCCACATCCTAATCCTTGAAGAGTCTTCCCATTCGGTAAGGTCACCATTTTTTAAGTGCATGTAGTATTGCCAACATTTCCTTCTCATAAATAGCTTGCTTGAGATGTAGCAGTAAAAATACCCAATCACCTACATCAAAACATTTTTCACTATGATGTTGATCTACCCATTGTTTCATTTGATTTTGCACCGAAGTGGTGTTATCCATTAAAAGTTGGAGAACTTGTTGTTGATGCTCGATGTGATCTTTCACTACTTGAACCTTTTTCTTCCTGATATGTCCTTCTATCTCTAGAGTTTGGGGAGTGGTAATTTCTGCCAATCCTTTACAAGATATGGTCGGATTCATTTCTTGATGCTCGATGTGATCTTTCACTTCTTGAACATTTTTCTTCTTGATATGTCCTTCCATCTTGATAGTTTGACTGGTAATTTTGACCAATGAACTACAAGATATGGTTGGATTCATTTCTTCTTTCTTGATGTGATCTTTCACTTCTTGCACCTTTTTCTTCTTGATATGTCCTTCTATCTCGATAGTTTGAGGAGTGGTAATTCCTGCCAATGCTTTACAAGATATGGTCTGATTTATTTCTTCTATCTTTGGGGTTGGATCTTGGTGTATATCCTCTTCTTTCGATGTTTCTTGATCCTTTTCTTCCTCCTCTTCATACTCTATGTAAAATAATTTCTTCTCAACACACTTATGACCTTTAGTGCATTTGCTATCACAATTGTAACAAAGCCCTTTTTCTCTTTTTTCTTCCATTTGTTGTGGTGTAACCCTTGTAGGTTGTGGAAGGCTAGGAGAAACAACACTTCCATCTTCATAGCTGTGAGGAGTATGCTTCCTAGTTTCTATCATTTTGCTTTCCACTATGTCACAAAGCCCTTTTACTCTATCCAATTGTTGTGGTGTTGCTCTAAAGAATGTGTTGCTCTTTGTATCCTCATAATGTGTTATCATTTCCTCCGTGAAAATTGACCACGTAACAAGATGTTTACGAGAACAAAGCCCTTCATACCATAAAAATTGATCTGGTTCTAAATATGAATATGTAATACACGCCTTTTGTAACAGTGGTACACCATATAAATCAAAATATTGCTCCATCTGAAGTATCCAATTTACCAGATCCTTGCCATCAAACTTCCTCATCTTGCTTTTTCTTGATTTTAGGATCTCGATATTGAAACGACTGTACCTCTGTACTTTCAGATCTTTAAGTTCTGAAATTACGACCTTCAGTAGCCCTCTATGTCCTCTTTCCAATGCCACGAGTCTGATCCAAATTAGATTCTCGAAGGAAGAGTTATGCAAAATCTCCCACAGTGACTTGATTATAGACTAGTTTAATAGAGCGAACTTGTACGACATGCCATGAGTCACTATTTTGACCTTTGGCTTTGAAAAACATATATAAGAAACTAAAACACATCCTCTTTATGTACCTTCTTATGAAATTTCAATTTGATGCTCAGAGAGAAAGTTATGAGTCTGCAAGAAGACCAACTTCCTCAAATCATATCTCCGCAAATATAGAGTGGACAGCTCTGAAATTCGAACCCGAGATTTAGTGCGATTTCTTCTCAAATGGATTTTTTTTTAGCTTCTGAAATGTCATAGAAAAAAAGTTATAGTGAAAATTCCACAATGACCTATTTGGAGCAGCGAAACCCTAGAATCCAAAGCATACCAAATGTTATGAAACTAGCTCAAGAAAAATATAGAAAAGATAGATCAATGCCTTAGAATTCAGCCTCTTCGAGGGGGAAACCCCCTTTACATTACATAAATGAACAATTCTTGGATGATACGAATGAAAAGACCTCCTTTCTATATATAGGAGTCTAAGGGGTCATAACATAATCAGAGCTGATATAACAATAATAATGTAAGGGCACAATAATAACAATAGTGGGCTTCTATGGGGCACAATAGTAACAATATGGGCACTACATGGGTACATAA
>APFE030964161.1:0-11878 GCA_000404065.3 Pinus taeda | reverse complement strand
GTGGGTACATCAATATAATAAGTGGGTTGTACTAATAACAATAAGGGGTTACACTAGTAGTATAGGGGCCTAACATATTGAGACAATCTTTATCACCATGTGACATTCAACCATGGTAGACCATAACAGACCATGGTTGATGATGGTTGACAATGACTTACCATGGTTGACTTTCATATTGAGAAAATCTTTGTCATCATGTGACATTGGACCAAAACTTAATATTAAATTGTAGGACTAATATTTAACCCTTAATATTGAGATTTAATAAACCCAATGAATTAATATTATCAACCCTAAGAAATAGAAAAAATCAAAATCAAGGGATTAATGTTATAAACCCATTGGATCAACAAACCCATTGAATAATTAATATTATAAACACAAAGCATAAATAAACCCAAAGGATTATTAATATTATAAACCCAATGGATTAGTATTATGAATAAAAATGATTAATAAACCCCAGGAATAAATAAACCCAACAAATTATTATAGAAAAACCTAAGATATTAATAAATCCAAGGGATTATGCCCATGATTGGGGTGATGAAAAGGGAGAGTATGAACAAGAGGACAACATAGGGGAGAGGACGACCAGGATGGCCACCTGCTGCCCTCAATATGGATCAAATGAATGTGGTGGTGTCCTGCATGCCTGCGGGAGTTTTGAGGTAGCGAAGTGGTAGGAGAGTGGGGGGAGAGGAGGGAAGAAATGGTGGCGGTAGTGGGATGGGATGTAGGGCATATAGGAAAGGGTACATGAGGGTGGAAATGGTAGGAAGAGAGCGCAATGTGCAGCGAAGGAAGGATGAAAATAGAGCAGTGCGAGCGACGAGATCCTCAGCGGTCGAGCTTAATTCTGGGTATGTTTCGTTTGGCTCACCTCCTACAATTCACTCTGTCATGCATAGTATGTTGGAGGAGGGGGGAAATATGGGGATTGCAGGGGAGGGGCTATGTCTGAACAGGTCTGAGGACTACATTGTGATGCATCGAGAGGAACAGAGAATAGGCATGCCGGGGGAATGTATTAGCAGGGAAAAGGGTCAGCCCGAGAAAACTACGAATGCAATCCATGCGGAGGACAGGAGGACAGAGGGCTTAACCACCTACCTTAGTCTAGGGGGGAAAGACCATTGATTCTCCAGAGTGATGGGGGAGGTTGGAGTGGAAGGAATGCTAAGCGACAAGGACATGCTAGGTTATAGAATATTGTAGCTCCTAGAAAGCTAATGTTTGTTATTGATAACTGTAAACAGGAGGCAGTAAAGGAAAAGATGGCTCGCATAGGTAGAGGTAGGGGTCGTGGAGGCAGAGGGTGTTATATCCAGCTGGGTAGAAGCAATCCTACAACTTTGACACCAGCAAGTCAAAGGAGAGGCAGGAAATATATTAGGACGACTGTCCAAGAAGCCACTCACGCATATAGAGAAGGGATGGATGCTGACATTCATCAACTGATACAGGAGATGGAAGATAGCGTCATGGAAGAGGATTTTCAGCCAGAGATGGAGGAATGGGGGGATATTGTCCCTGACCCAGGGCACAACAGAGGCAGGATGATGCTATACAGGTAAGCCCTGCATGTGTACTTGGTTTTGAAGTGCTTATTAGCTAAGGCTCTGGAGCAGGTGGCAAGGGAAATGGAAGAAATAGCCCAAGGTATCCCCAATATAAAAAAGGACACGAAAAACCTGCAAATTATCATGATTATGCAAGATAGCAAGCTGGATGAGATCCAACGTCATTTGATGAAGCTATCTCTAGAACCAGGCGACTCGGTAGCAACACCAACTATTGTGGAACCTGACAAAGATGACCGAAAGGATTAGTTTTTTGTAGTGTCTAGTTTGATCATTTTGCGGCTACAATTTTCTTTTCAAGTGTTTTATGTTAGTTTGGAACATGAATAGTGTTTGTAGATGTGCAGTTTACTTAGATTGGATTGAAATACTGATTAAATTTTGTTATTGGATGGAATATAACAGACTCAGGTGGCCAACAGACTTGGTTTCCCATATGGGCAAGTTGAGGCCACCCAACTGCTGTACATGGAACAATTTGTTTTATAAATAGAAAAGGAAGGTACTATCGTACCTTACAAAAAAATAAATAAATCCAAGGGATTATTAATATTAAAACCCAAGGAATTAGTGAACCCAAGGAATAAATATTAAAAATCTAAGGGATCAACAAGCATAGGGGATTAATATTAAAAACACAAGAGATTAATAAAACCTAGGAATTAATATTTTAAACACAAAGGATTGATAAAATCACATTATTATTAATATTATAAGCCTAAGTGATCAATAAAACTTAGGGATTGTTAATATTAAAAACCCAATGAATTAATAAACTAAAGGGATAAACATTATAAACCTAACAGATTAATATTAAACCCTAGGACAAATATTTAACCCTTAATATTAGGGTCTAATAAACACAACTTATTATTATTATTAAAAACCCAAGGGATTAATATTAGCAACCCAAAGAATTAGAAAACAAGGGATTAATATTAAACCCTAGGACTAATATTTAACACTTAATATTGGGGTTTAATAAACCCAAGGGATTATTATTATTATAAACTTAAGGGATTATTAATATTATAAATACAAGGGATAAATAAACCCAACGCATTATTAATATTATAAACCCAAGGAATTAATATTATAAATACAAATGTAATAAACCCAAGAAATTAATAAACCCAACGAATCAATAAACCCAACGAAATCAATAAACCCAACAAACTAATATTGAAAACTCAAGTGATTAATAAACCCTAAGAATTAATATTTTAAACTCAATGGATTAATAAAACCAAGGGATTATTGATATTATAAAGCCAAGGAACTAATAAACCCTAAAATAAACAAAGTTGGCCATGACCCATTTTCATATTGAGACAACCTTATCACAATGTGATCTTCCACCATGGTTTATTTTCATATTGACAAAATATTTGTCACAATGTGACATTGGACAATGGTTGATCATGGTTATAAACACAAGGGATTTATATTAAACCCAAGGGTTAGCATTAAAAAACCTATGAATAATTTATACCATTGGAATATGAACCCTAATATCAATAAACCTAACAAATTCATATTACAAACCCAATGAAATAATAAAACCATGGGATTAATACTAAAAAACCAAGGTTTTTTAAACCCAAGGGAATAATACTAAACCTAAGAAATTGATATTATAAACCATAAGTATATAAACCCTTAGATAAATACTATAAACTGTGAAATAAACATGGTTGACCATGGTTGATTTAAACATTGAGATACAATCTTTGTCACAATGTGACATTGCACAAAGGATGAGCATGGTTGGCCATGGTTGATTTTCATATTGAGACAATTTTTATCACCATGTGACATTCAACCATGGTAGACCATGATAGACCATGGTTGACGATGATTGACAATGACTTACCATGGTTGACTTTCATATTGAGAAAATATTTGTCATAATGTGACATTGGACCACAACTTAATATTAAATTGTAGGACTAATATTTAAACCTTAACATTGAGATTTAATAAACCCAAGGCATTAATATTACCAACCTTAAGAAATAGAAAAAATCAAAATCAAGGGATTAATGTTATAAACCTGTTGGATCAACAAATCCATAGAATTATTAACATTATTAACACAAAGCATAAATAAACCCAAAGGATTATTAATATATAAACCCAATAGATTAGTATTATAAACAAAAATGATTAATAAACCCGAGGAATCAATAAACCCAACAAATTATTCTAAAAGAAACCCAAGAGATTAATAAACCCAGGGGATTATTAATATTATAAACCCAAGGGTTTAATATTATAAACCCAAGGAATTAGTGAACTAAGGAATATATATTAAAAACCTAAGGGATCAACAAGCCCAAGGGATCAATATTACAAACACAAGAGATTAATATAGCCTAGGAATTATTATTTTAAACACAAAGGATTGATAAACTCACATGATTATTAATATTATAAACCCAAGTGATTAATAAAACTTAGGGATTGTTAATATTATAAACCCAATGAATTAATAAACTAAAGGGATAAACATTATAAACCTAATAGATTAATATTAAACCCTAGGAAACATATTTAACCTTAATATTAGGGTCTAATAAACACAACTAATTAACAATATTAAAAACCCAAGGGATTAATATTAGCAACCCAAACCCTAGATGCGGGTGTTAGATGAGCAATTAATTCAAATTGGCCACCAGACAAGTAGGTGGCTGATCCATATGGCAACTTGTGCCTTCCCCTATGGGAATTTAAGGTAGGCCACTACTCCTCAATTGGCGCTATTAACTCATTGTGAGAACTGAGAAATTCCTTGCAAATTTAGAAATATGGAGCAAAGCCCCCTACAATTACCCATTTGGCCTCTCAGTTTCTCTTGCCACTGCTCTACAACAGAGTCGAGCCTTCACACCGCTACGGGAAGATGCTGCAGACTCCTCTGCTACTTCGACCTGGGCAATGGTCACCATTTCTCTCAGTCCTTTCTCTGCAACCTGCATTTTGAGGTCTTGACCCCTCTCTCCAGCCCAGATTTGAATTCCCCTGTTCCTCTCAACATCCCCTCCACCGTTCTTTCCCCGCCTCCTGCCCCTAAAACTCATCGCTCGTTGTAGCTTTCTAGTCGAGGAATCATGTGCCAATGCCATCGAATGTGGTGCAGGCGAGGTGGTAGTCGAGGTGGCGCCACTTGCCCTTTGTCTTTGCCCCCTTCTGTCTCCACTTCCCCATCCACCTCCACACTTCCAAGCCCTTCCTCTTCCTACTTCCTTGGTAGATATCGGGATACTCGAAGTGGCCAAGGTAGAATGGGCACCCGCGAGGTTCAGCGTTCAGGTGGAGTCACCTAGCACACCACTTCCACTGCTTCTTCCCAGCAAGCTCAATTCTAGTTTTGCTACTTCATGAATAGACCAATCATCATTTCCACCATCATGGTGGACTTCAGAGAGGTAACTTATTCATGCACTGAACCAGAGCTCAACTTAGAAATAAACCTGGCTCCTCCATCGCTCGTCAACTTTCATGGGGAGCCAAGCTCCAACCACCCACCGAGAGACATGGACCATCCGTCCAGCAGCCGACAACATACTTGGGGAGGAGAAGCCACCTGCAAAGACAAAGGAATACAAGTGGAGGACCATGAGCCCCAGGACACTGCAGTTGGTGGGCATTCAGCAGATACTGGTTCAGAAGAATATAGCTGGTGTCTGATCATGGAAGAGAAGCCACCAACCTAAGATACCTAGTTGCTGCATGCCAAATCATGTGTCGGGTTTTGAGTTCGGTTTTGTTTATTTTTGTTTCACTATGTTCAATTTTAGGTCTCATGTCCAGATCAGGTTCTGAGTTTTGGTTTTCTTGGGTTGTTTTACTGTGGTTAATTTCGAACTATACAGTGGGCAGTCTTTATGAATTTTATAGTCTTTACACAGTGTTAGTTTTGGTAAGAAAATTTGAATTCTGGAACTGTAGCCCCTGCGTGGTTAAAATGAACTTTTTTCTTATCTCGTTCTTGGACTAGTTTCCCCAATTGGGGCAGTCGCGATGTCAAGACTTGATGTTTAAAATGGTCATATAGTTGACCTAGTACCGTAGAGGTCGGTGCCTCTATGTACATTATGTTTTCATTAATAGATCAGTTTTACTTAGAAAAAAAATATTAGCAACCTAAAGAATTAGAAAATAAGGGATTAATATTAAACCTTAGGACTAATATTTAACACTTAATATTGGGGTTTAATAAACTCAAGGGATTATTATTATTATAAACTCAAGGGATAATTAATATTATAAATACAAGGGATAAATAAAAACCCAAGAAATTAATAAACCCAATGAATCAATAAACCCAATAAACTAATATTGAAAACTCAAGCAATTAATAAACCCTAAGAATTAATATTTTAAACTCAAGGGATTAATAAAACCAAGGGATTATTGACATTATAAAGCCAAGGAACTAATAAACCCTAGAATAAACATAGTTTACCATGACTCATTTTCATATTAAGACAACCTTTGTCGCAATGCAACACTCCACCATGGTTGATTTTCATATTGAAAAAATATTTGTCAAAATGTGAGGTTGGACCATGGTTGACCATGATTATAACCAGCTTAGATCCATCTAACACTAGATCTATCATGCGTCAAGAGGGATCAAATCCCTTAAGGTGAAAACCTTATTTTTGGTGCATAGAATTTGAAGAAGGGTTTGAACCGCAAGGGATTTGATCCCTCTGGGTGCATGAAGATCTGGTGTTAGATGGATCTAAGATGGTTCCAGTTGAGGGAAACAATGTCACATTTTTATATTATCATTATTATGTATATGTTTGAGATAAAATTCAAAATTCATGTTATATTTTCTTTGCTTGGCATGATCATATCATTCTCTTCTTTATTTTGTTATGTCTTGCATTCCTTGAACGATTTGTATGTCTGTGTTTGGAGGCTTTGAGTGGTTTCTGTGTTTATGTGTTTGGATTTGGATGGTAATGTTTGTGAATGTTACAGTTGTTCTGTTATATTTTTATATGTGTATGTAATTGTTTATTAGTAATTAGTTGGTGATGAAGAAGGGAGACAATGTTGTCAATAGTTTGTAGGAAGATTTATATTGCACATCTATTTCATTTAATTTTAGGTATCATAACTTTTGACAACTAAGTAATTCGACGTAGTTTCCCTCCAAATATTACAAAATATATCTTGAAGAGTAGTTTTAATAATTTACTGTGTCAAGATTACTCTTGAAATAATTTGTTTCTTTGTTTATGTTTGAAATAATTTATTTCCTTCAAGAATATTTTGATGACTCTTTTATATCTATTGTCTATTTCGCAAAGTCAAGAAATAATGTATTTTTGATTTTTTTTTAATGAGTGGCCAGATTTGTAAAATATTTACATTTTTTGTTTGTCCAAACAATTATCACATCTCCTTTGGGAATAATTTGTTTGGTTTTGATGTTTATAAATATACATTTTCCTCTTATAAATATTTTGAATACATTGTTGTATGCAATTATTCTATTAGTAATTTTGAATATATTTTGAATATATGTAATTGTCTATTAGTAAGTAGTTGGTGATGAAGAAGGGAAACAATCTTGTCAAGGATTAATTTGCACTTTGTAGAAGGATTGATTTTTCATATCTTTTTCATTTTAATTATAGGTATCGCAACTTTTGACAGCTAGTTATTTCTTAATAGTGTCCCTCTACCTATTACTAAATATATCTTGAAAAACATTTTTTTAAATAATCTATAGCCTCAATATTAACATCTTATACATCTAATGCAAACAATCAAATAGGATTATAAAAAAACATCTACACTAAAATCAATCTATTTAATGCAAACAATCAAATGAGATTAGAAATTAACATCTACACTAAAATCATTGCATCTAGTGCAAGCAATAAAAAAGGATTATAAATGCACATCTACATTGAAATCCATGCATCTAGTGAAAACAATGAAATAGGATTATAAATCCAGATCTATAGTGAAATCCATGCATATAGTGCAAGCAATCAAACAGGATTAGAAATCCACATGTATAATGAAATTAATGCATCTATTCCAAGCAATCAAATATCATTAGAAATCAACATCTACACTGAAATCAATGCATCTAGTGCAAGTAATCAAATAGGATTAGAAATCATCATCTACACTAGAATCAATGCATTTAGTGCGAGAAATTTTCTTCCCTCTCTTCCCCATCCATCTAATCTTGAAAAATATTTTTAATAATTTACAACCTCAAGATTAAGAACATATAATTCATCTAATGTAATCAATCAAATGGGATTATAAAACAACATCTACACTAAAATCAATGCATCTAGTGCAAGCATGCAAATATAATTAGAAATCAACATCTACACTAAAATCAATGCATCTAATGCAAGCAGTAAAATAAGATTAAAAATCACTATCTACACTGGAAACAATGCATCTAGAGAAAGCAATCAAATAGGATTATAAATCAACATCTAAATTTAAATCAATGCATCTAGTACAAGCAATCAAATACAATTATAAATAAACATCTCCACTGAAATCAATGCATCTAGTGCAAGCAATCAAATAGGATTAGAAATAATCATCTACAATGAAATCAATGCATATAGTGAAAGAAATATTCTTCCCTCTCTCCCCCTCCATCTATATCTATATATCCCTCCATCTCTCCTTCTTTGTCTCTCTATCTCAACCCCCAAACACACACAAACTCTCTCTCCATATCTATATATATCTCTCTCCCTCTCTCTATATCTCTCTTCTTCCCTCTCTTCACCTCCCATCTATATCTATATCTCCCTCTACCTCTCCTTTGTCTCTTTATATCACCCCCAAAACATATACACTCTTTCTCCATATCAATATATCTCTCCCTCCATCTTCCCCCTCTCTCTCCCTTCTATATCTCTTCCCTCCTGCTCCTTTCTCCCTCTCTCTCTATCTCACTTATCACTCCCTCTCTCTCTCTCCACCTTTCTCTCTATGTACTTCTTCTTACCTCTTTCTCTCTTTCCCTCCAACTCCCTCTCTCTCTCCCTCCCTCTCTCCTCTCTCTCTCACCTACCCCTATCTCTCCCCCCTCCAAATCTTTCACTATATCCCTCCCTCTCTCCTTCTCTCTCATTATCTTCCCCCTTATTTCCATCTCTCCTTCTTTGTCTCTCTATCTCACCCCAAAACACACACACTCTCTCTCTGTATCTATATATTTCCTCTTCACTCCCACTCTCCCCCTCCAACTCCATCTCTCTATCCCTCCCTATCCATCCTTAATTCTCTCCCTCTCTCTCTAAAGTCTTCTCTCTAGTCCTTCCCCTCTCTCCCCTCATCTCTCTCTCTCTCTCTTCTCTCCAACCATGTCCCTCTCTCCACCTCTCTCCCCCCTCCATCTTGGTGTCTCCCTCATTCTCTATTACCCTTCTCTACCTCACTCCTCTCTTTACCACTCTCTCTCTCTTCATTCCTCCTCTCCCCTCTCCTTCATTTGATCTCCATCTCTCCCTTGTCACTCCCTCTATCTCTCCACCTCTATCACTTTATGTATTTGTTCTTCCCTCCATATATATATAACAAATTTAATATCATATTAAATGTAATATTGTATTAATCCAAAGTATTAAATTTAATAATATTAATATTGGATTTAATAATATTTTTTATTGCATGATAACAAAATTTATAATAAAACTACATCAAATTAATATTTTCAAATATTATAACTTTGATGTGGAAATATTTATGTCTTTAAAGAATTTAATATATCCATAGGATATGGTTTTTCCATTTAAATATTCATTTTACACATATTTAATTAAAAGAAATATTAAAAGATTTTGGAGCAAGATTTCTGATTCTTTGTGTTGAATTAACTTTTTTCCTTTGATTTAAGAGATGTCATTGGCTTTAGTAAATCTAAGTAAAGATGTTTAATATTTTACCTAATTTGGAATTTTAATGTGGTAATTTTTTTGTTAAAGGTAAATTTATCATCCATTGAAATTCACATATAAGAAAAAAGGAACTATTAAACACATGAGAGAATTTACTATCCATTCAAATTATATATAATAATTGTTCTGATACTGAGATCTAAGACAACAATGCGGTATTACAAACTTATGTGTGTGGATTTGTCTATGTCATTTTAAGCAATGGATCGATAATATTGCGAAATGCACAGACAATGAAGCAGTAAACAAAAAAACATAATAGGCAACATATGACACATGACACAACAAATTTATTGAGGAGTTCACCCAATAATCCTGGGCTACATCTCCTAGTCCAGCCTTCAGTGGTGGCCTCTCTACTTTGGCTTCAAGCATAGTCCTTTTTACAATAGTGAGCTCAATTTGAGCCTCCCACACAATAGAATATAATAACAAGAGATTTACTTGAACCTCTCAAGTTTTCTATGAGTACACAGAATCCCTCGGTGCTCTCTGTCTCTGTGCTAACTCTATCTCAACATTTGCCTGCAATACTACCTCTTATGTTGTGCTCTCTATCTTCGACTTTAAATCCAACGCTGCTTTTTCATTTCAGGTTCTCGTCTCTCGGTCTCCCCGGCCTCTGTCTTCTTTGAAACCCTCTTTCAGTCTGATGCAATCAGTGCTTAATGCATAGAGAGGAGGTGGCCACCCATTGTGAAACGTAAGAGTGCCGCGGGCCTTTACAACTCCTGGAATGACCACACTTTGTTTTCACAGTGAAAATGTATTTTCACAGAGAAAGTCCACCAAAACTCAATGTTTCAGACTTCAAAAGTCCTTAAATCCTCCCTATTCTCCCATCAGGTCTGCCTATTGTTGCTGTCGCAAATCGCAATGGATCTGTCCCTTTGTATTTCATAAATATTTAAAAGCTACAAAAATGCATTAGAAATGGCTTCCTTCTAGACTTGAAACTATATTGAATGGCCTTAAGGTACCCTTTCAGGTCCGGCGTATCGCATCGATGATTTCCCCTTCGATTTTCGTTTAACAAATGAAACTACAAAATACATTAAAAATGATGCTTGGTGGATGTCAAGATCCATGTAATATGGCTTATAATATTCATTGAGTCTGGTCCATTGGATTGCATGTATGCAAGTACCATAACCCCGCTCCGTTAGGCTACTTCGATTGCGATATCGCAATCGCTCATCGCAATAACCCCTCGGTTGTTGTAAGTGATTTTGCAATCCTTGATAGTAATCCGACGATTTAATATGGGTCGTCAATCTACGCGATTGATCGATGGTCCATATTAACCCCGCCAATTGTCATCGCCGTATATGTGTTAAGCATCGATATCCTTGTTCGTTGTCGCATCTCCTATTTGGATCACGCCGATCCCTACTGAAGGTCACTGCCGATTGCGATCTACCGCTCAGATCTGGCCCATTTATCGGCCAAATCTAACATCTACTATGCATCACTTGTTCTGCCTCTGTTACTCAATTTTTTTCATTGATTTCACAGGTTTTTTCCACCAGATAGTGGTTTAAAAGGCTTCCTTATGCAATTTTTCCTTGGTTTTTGGCATGATTTCTTTAAGTTTTGAAGACAAAGAGTGTTTCTTGGATCCATTTGAATCACGAATTCCCATTGAAAGGCTTTTGGACCACCAAAAGTTGGTTTTCAAGCATTGTTTAAGTGAGGATACAACTGCGTCTCTTACCCAATCTCTATACATTTTGAACTACTAGGTTTTGAACCTTTGAGTCCAATTCTAAGGTACTCCACATCCCCTATGCCTGTTGTCCTCACCTTCCTATCCAAAATTGTATCTTCCTATAGATCATTGAGGTATTCAAGCAACAAATCATTAATGGAAGACAATTAACTTTTCTCTTCCAGATCTTCAATTAATGAAGGCTCAAACAATCTTAAATTTTCTGCATTTACTATTGAATAGATCTGCATGTATGCTGACAGATCAAGGCAGAAAGCATTCTCACCAAATTTCTCAAGTACCTTAAAAGGCCCATACCTTATTAGCTTCATCTTATTTCCTTCACCTTACATTCTGTCCTTGCTAATATACAACTAGACTTGATCACCAAATTGGAAGTTGTGCTCCACCCAGTGTTTATCATGCCTTGCCTTGTATTTGGCTTGGCTCTTTTCCAACTGTTCCTGCACTGCCTGGTGAATTTCTTGGATCTATTCAATGAATCTGGTTTCTTTGTCCACATCATTGTGCCCAACAACTGCTATGTATTTTTCAAAGACAAAATCCAAGGGAGACCTTGGTATGAAACCAAAATATGTCTAAAAAGGAGATCTTTGTGT